>JAYDZE010060300.1:8221-25740 GCA_034509125.1 Monilaria moniliformis | reverse complement strand
CGGTAATCCGGGAAAACCGGTACCGAACCGGTACCGGACCGGGAATCGGTTTCCCGAGTACCGGATATACCGGTTCCGGTCCGGTAACCGGTACCACTCCTTAATCATAATTCCAGTACTCGGGTAGCCGGTACCGAACCGGGTACCAGACCGGGTACCGATTAACACTAACCCTAAATTCCTAATTTCTAATTCTTAATTTGACAAAATACAATTATATTCTATCGACTATCATATTATTATAACGACTTTGAGAATCTCTTATGTTCTGCGAACCTCTATTATACTCATATTATTGTAACGATTTTGATATGAATATTTTCGTTGGGCAAGAATTGTATTAGGCTTTAAAAAAATTTTAAATTTTTTATTTATGAAAACCGGTTCCATAACCGGTAAACCGGGAGAACCGGTACCGAACTGGGAACCGAATAACTTATCCGATTCCGGTTCCGGTTCCTAAAATTTTGATAAATCCGGTACCGGGTACCCGGTTAAACGGAACCGGACCGGTTATCACCCCTATGTACTCTAATAAACATGAAAGACTTACTTGTACTTTGGGGTATACATGAAGGTCTATTTGAGACCCTTTTTCCAAATAAAAATTATCAACTCAAAATTTAGACTCATTCTCTTTTGATACAAAATAATATATTACGATTTAAAAAAAAAGAAATTTGAAACCCAAGTACACAATTATAGAGTGTTTATTAATTATAATTAGCATAATAGATAAAAATAGTATAGATTAATCCATTATTTACAAATATATATTATAATTTTGAGATATCCTAAGATCTATTTAAGTAAATGTTATTCATATCACATTAAAATGGTATGGTTAAAAAAATCCTAATAATGAAAATAATAATATCATACATCTTATCGATCATGACAACTAAATACTATTTAGAGAATAACGAATTAAATCGAGATATATTTTACTAACATTTAATCCCATTCCCTGAATTTCTAACTTCTAATTGCACTAAAATAACGCATTATCCATACAATACAACATGAACTTTTCAATAGGGGTGAGCATTCGGTTTTCGATTCGATTTTTGTCCAAACCGAACCGAACCGAAAAATCGATTTTTAAAAAAAATTTAAATCGAACCGAACTTAATTACCCGAAAAACCAAAATCCGAACTATGAAAACCGATCCAATCCGAACCGAAAAACCGAAAAAAAAATAAAAATCCAAAAAATGTATGTATATATATGTGTGAAAATATAAATATATGCATATATTAAATACATATATACATATATTTAGTTATTAATAATATGTATATATAATATTAAATATAAATTCGGTTTTTCGGTTTTTTTCGGTTTATAGTATTATCTGAACCGAACCGAAAAACCGAAATTTGCGAAAAATCAAAACCGAACCGAACCGAAATCCGAAAAAAAAATCGAACCAAATTTTAAATTTCGATTTGGTTCGATTCGGATTTCGGGTATTTTGCTCACCCCTACTTTTCACCGTCAAACGTTTACACCCAAAACTCAAATCGTAGCTCTCCCCTTACCCTTTGCTTTAGTTATATCCTAGCTTTTTGGTCTCTTTCTTCTGATGATTAAATGCATCTAACTATACTAACTAAAATGGCACATAACCCCAACCCACCCACTCCACCCCCTCACAAATAATTTTACTTAGTCTTCACTCCTCACAGTGCATCTCATATCTCCTTTACTTCATTCACAAAACACACAACTCCATTCAGCCATGGTTACCTCCTCACTTCACAAGCTACTCTCAACACTAGCCTTTCTCTCAACAATCTTCAACTTTCCGGCCGCCACCACGTCGCAAGAGTGCCCGTATCCGTGTTACCCGCCGCCAATAGGCCCTGGAGATAACCCTCCGGTGACCACGACTCCGCCATCTTCCACCACCACCACCACCACTCCTCCGGCTTCTTTCTCCCCTCCAGCCCTCTCCACCAACCCTCCCGCCGGAATCTTCCCATACGATCCGCCAACTCCTACTTCTAACGGCGGCGCGCAGCCGCCGCCGGAGCCTATATTGTCGTGGTTTCCCTATTACTACCGGAAGCCACCACACCAAGATCAGTCTTCATCAACTGCTGCTGGAGGATCAACAACTATCCTCATCGTTTTCTTTATTTCTGGTTGTTATTATTTCGCATTCAATTAAATATTATACCAGCTGTTTTTTCGTTTGAGGTGTGTGATGATTCACACACAATTGTCGGTTTTTTTTTACTTATATATTAATGAGACTGCTAATAATTATTTAGCTGTTCTTTCTAGACAAATTTGAGGTATCTTGTTTCCATTGTGTTTGAATTGAATTTGTTTGTTATTATAACCCAAAAGGCTATGAAAATCATGATCATTAGAATTGTATCAATAGGCGTATAATTATTTGAATTTCTCTAAATAGAAAAAAAAAAAAAATCCGAGCAAAAACCAATCTCTTGGATCAGTTTTTTTTTTTTTTTAAATGAGATCAATATACTCATTCATCATATGAGCGATGACTGTTATCATTAAAAGAAAGTAGGAAAATTAATTTGGTATTATTTTAATTATAAACAACAAGAGGTTTTGAAATAATTGGTTCAAATTAGTATATATAGTTGAAAATACGGACGAAGTTGGATTGAAGTATTAATGTAATTTATTGCACCAAAATTCGTATCTCAACTTAACAAAAGAAAAAGCGAATTAAAGCTACTATGGGCAATGGTCTTTTTCACTTTGCAAATTCCAAAGGCGAAACAACTTTTTAGAGCCCTTCTTTTACCATTTATTCTGACACATAATTATAAAGAATGAATATTGTTTTTCGGTATATTCTGCGTGGACACTTTAGTAGTGTGATAGAACTATGAAATACAAACCTATGCAGCATCTCAAGGTGTATAGGAAAATAATTAGTAATTAATGCAAACCACATAATTACAATAATAATAAAAGGTGGTCAGTAGCCCAAAATAAATGTGTAATTACCCCTATTACGACACTAACTTTTAAAGTCTTGTAATTGCAATTTACAACATCTCTAAATTTTCGGGAAAAGTTTGTCCGATAATATATACAGCTGGTCCAAACAACATGATTTTTTTACTAATGAAACAACATAGTTTTCCAGCTGAAAAAATTGGAGTTGTAAATGCCAAAAAAAGGTCATCATCTTGTAATTGAAATGTTACGAAGTCAGGGTAAATTTTATGTTATTTGTGGCAACTAACCCTAATAAAAATAATACTATTTTAATAATCATTATATGGATATAAAGTTCATGAAAAAATATCTAGATTTGGATTTTGGACTAATATATAGCCATCACATTCACATTAGTTTTGTGGTTTGGTTGCTTCCAAATCTGGCTAAGATGTCCTATCCTCGTTCATTCCAATTAATTATTAGTATTATTTATATTTCGGTCTTATTCGTCTTACCGACTTGAATATTTATGGATTTATTAGAAATGTTTGTGTTAATTTGGATGTTGATACCAAAACAAAATAGATATATAGTACATGCTCTTGAATGTGCAGCTCAATATAGACTTTGATAAGTTATTTTTTGTTAATAATTCCCAACACATTGGCCTCAAAAGAAAAAAGACCATAACATTATTCTCTGGTCGTAGCCCCTTTCTCAACAAAAGAGAGCAACGAAAAGGAGAACCCTTTTTCCGCAATTTTGTATAGTCTAAATTGTTTTATCGCAAAAATGTAGAGAATAAAGTTTAAAGTGAGGCGCCTGTATATCTTGCTACTTTTATTTTATTTTATTTTTATAAGTAAAGGAGAGCGAAAGGTATACAGTAGGGTCGTGTCGTAGGGGCTACATGAAAATGACGTGGAAATAAAAATAGATTGTTTTGAAAAAAGTTTGTGTATTAGTCGTTTCGTTATACTTTATAAGTTACACCACAACTTTAATCCTCATTAATCAATGCTAGTAAGGTATATTATTTTATTTAGTGAATACATTCAATAAAATCATGAATGATTAAATTTTGAAACACGAATTGTTGCATTAATTGTCAACATTTAGTTAAATATTTGCGATGAACCCTCGATAGTATTTTTTTAATTTGAAATAACAAGCTGTCTAGATTATAACAATTAAAGCACTATCGTACGCAGGCAGGATAAATACACCGCACACTCTCGCTAAGAAAAGTCTTTGAGTATCTCAACCTTGCCACTTAAGTTAAAACTCATTGACAATGAACGGTCGATACTTAATATATATAAAGCATATTTATTTTGGTGGTTAATTAGTGGAATATAACACTTGGATTGTATCCGCCCTAGTTCAGTTGCGGTAGTATCAAATCACACACTTGATCAAATAATTTACTTGAATTAAATAAATGGTAGTCTGGGCTTTTGCAACAATATGATGATTGAACCAAGTTCCCAGCCCAACTACTTAATTTCTACTTTTAAGGGTGACTATTCTATAATATTGCCTATAGAGCCCAATAAAGTGGTAAAACAGTTCCTTCTTTTTTTTGTTACAAACGATATAACATATATTTAATATTCTTAGTATTTATATAATTATAATATACACATGAATGATACCACGTTTATTCATACTAAAAGATCACGTAAGACGACAAAAGTATCATACACACAATTTGGAGTGAAACAAAGCGGAGATAGATCGTTCCTTTGCATATTAACTGCATACAACAATCAGTCCTTCAAAACTAGTCTATATAATTATATATATCCTAATTCAGATTAGTACTGGTGAATTAACATAACGCTTAATACTAATAATAGCAAGCAGCGGAGGGTTGCCGGTTCCGGAGATGAGACATCTTTGTGTTGGAGGCGGCGGTGACGCGCTCGCAGCGAGGGCACATCGAGAGGGCGGAAGCCGGCGGGGAGATGTGGCTGCCGACGTTAATTGCCCTGAGCTCCTCCACCTCCTTGTGTAGCTTCCTATTTTGCTCACTCAGTGATCCAAACCATCTTTTCAAGTACTCACACTCCATTTCTGTTTGCTTCAGCTTGCTCCTATTTATTAATATAGAAATTAATTAGGCAAGTAATTATGATTAATGAAAAGCTAATTACGACTTAATTGACCCGGTCAAATTTTCCTTTTTAATTGACGTGTATGCATTAGAAATCTTGACTGGTTTCATTTATTCTTGCGCATCAGTTACACATTTATCAGTTTTTTATTTTCTTATTGACATATGTTGTAAATGTCAATACAATTTTTTAGGACGGAGTCAATATTATTTAGGACAAACACACGGAACATGAAAAAGACCGTCCATAATAGAAGGAAGTTCATCCTTGAATGTCAATACATATAATATGTATATAGGTGTTATTTTATGCATTATTGACGTGCTTTAACATTATTAAAAAATAACTATTTATACTTTATTTCCTAACAGAGTGTAGAAAAAGAAGCTTGTTTGATTTCTAAAATGAACTAGCTGCATAAAATTGCACTTCATATCTTTCCAATTGGATCAAATTAACATGGAAAATGTCTCTTGACAAAATTTAGTAGAGCCAAATGTAACCTGACTATATTTTTTACAATTATATCTCCTAACACATCTTTAACTACCTATACAAGTGTTCAAAAAAGTATTACTTATACATACTTTTTAGAACCTTCATGCCTAAAACAGTGACATTAATTGTAATTAAACCTAACAAATTAAAAACATAGCTCACGAAGCGAAGATAGCGCGGCTATAGATTTCCACGAAAAAATAGCCCAAATATGAAAATACCTTGCTCTACGATTCTGAAACCAGACCTCAACTTGCCTTGGCTTTAAGCCTAATATTTCTGCCAAAGTTTCCTTCTCTCTCTGCAGTTGATAAAGGACATACAATTCTATCACATACATATAATAATTTTTCTCTAACAAGTAAAATTAATTTGAAGATTTTGGGGAAGTAGATAAGGAAGCTTTTATGATTACATACAGGGTTTAAGGTGTGATTTTGTTTGAATGTTTCTTCAAGAAGACGAGATTGCTCTTTGGTGAGGCGAAGCTTCTTTCTCCGGGCTGGGGCGCCCCCGTTCGGGCTTTCGTCTTCTTCTTCTTCTTCCATGCATTCCTCTTCAGTTCCTGATGAGGGCACTTGGTTTATGTCCAGCTCTTTCATTGTGCTACCACCACCACTTTCCCCTACAAACATATATATCAACAATCTTTTAATCAATTAGTTCATTCCACAAAAACCTAATTTTGCATACATACAAAAGAAGACAAGCAATATACTATATCATGTTTATGATTCTATGCTACCACCCAAAAAGGTGCCCTTTTTAGCTTCCAACTAAAAGATCGATATATATATATATATTATATCCATCTCATTTCGATCCAAAAAAAGTCATCATCTTAAACAAAAAAAAGGTGTATATATAAATATATATATCAAGATTGATCAAACTCCACGAAAGATGGAGAAATAGATGAAAAATTGTGAGGAAATTAAGAGATGAAAAGCTTGCTTAGTTTCTTACCGGAGGATAAAAGAGATGAAGAAGAGAAGCCTATAGTTAAGTCCAAGCAAAAAGAGGGACTATGACAATTCTCCATGAAATGATGAGAAATTAAGGAGAGAGGACACAAAAGCTAACAGATCTATCAATTTATATTTGTGGTGGCAAGAATATTAATTAATGTTGTGAGGTAATACATATATAGACATGTACATATTTATATACATCGGAGAGTAAATGAGAAAGGGTAGAAAGGAAGTGTGGAAAGGTCGTATGCGAAATGGTCAAGGCCATATCAGGATTTCTTTGAAATATAATATATTCATCAAGACTAGAATATATTTCTTTTGGGACTGGTACGTAAATGCTAAATGTGACTGAGAGTCACATTCGACATGGTTATTAGTCGGAATACAGAACACAGAATTTCGCATGATTTTTGATAATATTGTTATACAATATTTGGGATGTACTTTGACAATTTATATGAAAATTACAAATTTACTTTCAAAGTTGTTTGCTTCTAATATCCGAAAGCGAGATAACTCAGAGAAGAGATCCCATGGTTGGCCTTTCCGTAGAGGAAAAAAGAAAGACTTTGAATAGTTGCCTCAGTTGATATCAAATAGTCTCTTTCCCTCTTGTCTATTCACATCGCTTGCCTTGGAACTAAACAAGAATTTGTCCCAATGTTTTAGTTTTGTCGTAGTTGATCTTCCGAATACTTTATGTATATATGTTAATGCTGCATATTTAATAATTTTCCTCCTTTTAAATTAGGAAAAAGGGTTAAGGAGAAAAAACAAAGGAAAGCAATTGGAAATATAGGGGTGTTTAGTTTTGGAGAATGAGATGAGAAACCCGTGTGATGAAAGGGCACGTGGCTGGAGTGATGATGGGGGAAGGCAAGGTCCCCTTTATTGAACCGGAGCTGTCGGTTTAAAGGTCAGCTGCTGAAATGATTGGCAACTACCTCTCCAAATATTAATGCCCAACTAATTAATACATACATCATTTCATGTGTTTCTGCCTCTCTCTCTCTCTCTCTTTCCCCTCTCTCTCTCTCGACCTACATCCTATCATGTGTGCTGTGTGTGCGTGTATGTGTAAGCGCAAACAAAATAGCACATGTAGCGTGTTTATGAATAGCACTAAAACATCCGAAAGGAGAAGGTGGGATTGCATCTTGGAACTCTTTGTTAATATATAGAAGGTCTTCATCGTTTAAATATCTATTGGGACAAATATATTTGAATAATCTTCAACAATAACATTTTTTTCATAGAAAATAATTAATCGTATTTGATTATACAACCTTTTATAAATACAAATATTTGATAAGTCAAATTTGAAATAGTTTGAATGCCTTTATAGCGAGGGTTGTAAGATTTGGAAGAGCCAAATTGTTCGATTAGAATCCTACGTTTTGGTGGATTATTTATTTCCCTTTTTTTCAATTTTGGAGGGAATTGGTGTGGTCTATTTCCAATTGTCTTAAAATAAAATAAAATTGGGAGCTGGAGTTATGTGAATTAGATAGTTGCATCTAAAAAAATTGGAATATTAAAAAATAATGAGAAGAAATGGGGATTGTGGATCACAGCAGTGAAGAAAACATAAGCAGGGAAATGCTCTTTTCGTTCACATCAAGAAGAAAAAGACAAGGTTGTCTATGTAGCTGCAACCCTAGTTAAAACCTTATAAAGCAGGATTTACTGTGGCATTAACTCGTAATCATATCACATCCACCAAATTATTGCAACATGACTAATTAATTTCAAAATGGGTTAATCTTTGGACTTTCTTCAGATTAGTGGCAAGTTTATTTGTACGAATTCAGCCACATTGTCTTCTAAAATCGCAATGAAGTACTAAATAAAGCAATCCCTGTTTATCCTTATTATGGACCTAAGACTCAACTTACAAATGAAACCGGTTTTGGATTATTTTTGTATAACACGACAATATCTATATGCGTTTACTGTTTTTATTAATATATGTCATTGTTAGCGTTTAAGCTATATCATGTATTGTATCAACACAAATGCAATCATGCCACTTACGTCATATGAAAATCATGTCAAGTAGATCATTAAGAGATTGTGCTCGTATTTGATCTTATTGTATCGTGTGGATTCGATAACGAAATGGAACACAGTAATTGTCAATCCTAATTCACGTAACAAATTCACATACTTCAGTCTCTAGATTAAATTGGTCATGATCTCTTTATCGTTAATTTGGTCCATGTTTCATTAGCTAGGTTGGCAAATATTTCAACTAAATAATACATGGGAAAATACATTTGATCGCAAAAAGTGGTAGTATAATGGAATTGAAAATGATGTGGATAAATAGGAATTAGTACTCATGGACCGACAAGAATATTTGAAAAATATATGGTGATGGTGCTGCACGTTTGACTGAAATTTCTCAATATATACGTGTATTTAACACAAAAGATTAGGCATATATATGCATGTATTTAACAAAGATTAGGCATGTATATGCAAGTCAAAAAGCAAAATTTACTATTGTTCAATGTACCAATACCATCATGAGGCGTGCGTTAACTTTGAGTGATATGATAGATTGATAAAATACTGGATTGAGTATTTAAACAATAAAACAGTAAAATAAGTTCAAAATTAATCAATCCATCAAAATAAATAGTAGACTAGCTTGGACTATTTTTCAATGATGCTATTTAGCCATAAGGTGGGTGGCCATAATTCTGGTTCAAATAAAAACCGATTTATTTGCTAGTAGTTTAGTAAAACATTTAATTCACCTAAAAATATAATTTTTCTTATGAGTATTATACCCTTAATTGAAAATCTATCAAATAAGTAGAAAGGGGTAATAATGTAAAGAGAATTGAGCATTAAATAAGACAATTAATTTATTATTTTTTTATTATTAAAATATACAAAAATACCCTTTTACAGGCAGCCACATTGTGGCTGCATACTTTATTCTTTGTTCTATCTATTATATATATATATATATATACACGAACTCTTCATATTCCCCATGCTAATTGGAAAATGAGTAAAATTTATTACTTCGTATGCATTTTTCAACAACTGAAACACTTATTTGGGGTCGAACAAATATATGTGGATAACGTATATCTATAGAAGTCGGACAAGATCATGTTGGAGTGCTACAAGCATAGCAATGACTCAATATACAATAGTTCAAAATTAAATGATATACTAACCATTTACTTTGTTGGTATATCATTTTTTCTTTAATTTATAAAAATTAATATGACTCTTAAAATATTGTAATTACTATGCCATATGTATTGTAATTGTGTAGCATATTTAAATTTTTTTAGTATTTATTTATATTTAATTCTAGCGGTGAAACACAATAATGAGAAATGACGGCAGTGGTTGAAAATTGTAGCATGGATGATGGAGCATATAGACAAGTAAATTATGAAATTTGTTGGATGAATAAATAAAATTTCCCGAATCTTGTTGAAACCCGCAATTACGTGAAAATGTACATCTAAAATTGAGAGGCCCACACACACGAGGGCGACATTTATTAATGATAGGAAGGCGCATTAAGCAGGCAGAGCCCAAACATGCCGTTGTGGGGGCCCACCTACAAGGGGGGACATGTGGGCCCCTCTGTCTTCTGCACTTGAACCAATTATGAGCACACGGTAGGGCACCGGGTGCGGGTGGTCCCCCCCGCCAACCCTCGACGAAGCGTGTAAATCACGGAATTGGAATTTGTCATGAAATGAAAAAAGTTAGGGAATTTGCGATTTTACTATTTTCTGTTGGTTTCATTGATTTGTAAGTTTCGTTGTTCATAATTAATCAGGATTTCCTCGACTAGCCAAAGATTTATTTTGTTGGGTAAAACAGAAAGCCAAAAGTTTTATCTTTGCCGAACTAAATCTTTTCCAATCCGATTTATGTCATTTCTAATGTTATGTACTTTCAAAATAAAAAAAAGACAATTTTATTTGGGGGAAAGATCAACTTTCGTTCCATTCAATGTCGTGATGTACAATATTTTATATATATGCCATTTTTTGTTCAACAATATGTATTATATGTTCAATGTTGTATTTTTTATATAGAGAGCACATTTTTAAAATTTTGAAATTTCTTTCATTACTTAATACTACTACATGTTTCTGTTCAACATTATGTGTGTTTGTGTTCATTGATAAACATATTTCTATTCAACGGTATGTATTTTTTATATTTAGCATTAAGCGTAGAGAAAAATTATTTTTGTACCCACCTTTCACGTCATAAAAAAAGTCATTTAAAACTCGAGAAAATGCGATAAAGTTTCAACCATTGCCTGAAACATGAGTATTGTATGATCCGATGAATACACCAAGCATCCGAATGTATGAAAGTTTGCAATTTTTTATTATTTGAAAGGTTGTGTTTAATTTTGATTTTTTCTTAACTCAAACTATGTAATATACAACCATAAGTATCGATCGTAGAAATTATTTAACAAAATAAGTAAATGCATAAAGTAAAATATATATATAATTTAATGAATTAATATAGTTCGTGTGTGCAAAGTGATCATTGCATGAGAGCATGAAGAGGAGCATCTCGTAGATATGGAAGTCTCGAAAAACAGGCGACTCTGTACCAGCAATCATGTCTTTACATTTATATTGAAAGAACAAAATATCTTCTCAAATACTTCGAAATATTAGATATAAATCTGTGTGTGTGTGGCCATTCATGATTGCTCATGCTTGGGCTTACTGTCAGACGCTCATATTCTCAACTAATATACAATCGTTTCTAATCTAATATGTGCAAAGCTTTCCTCATCTAAATACATTTCAAGAAACCACAAATAGGGAAAATTTGATGTTTTGATCTCTTACAATGTTTCATTGTTTATTTTCCACAAAGAGACTAATAAAACTCTCTCATAAATGAACTGATCAGTAGTTATTCAAGTCGATGTTTATTAACTTATTAATATCCAAGAAAAGATTAAATGGGTTAAAATAGATAAATAAGTTAATCAAATAAAGAAATCAAGGTTGAACTGAAAATCACAATCTTTTGAAGCCTCCTCCAGTCACCTAAGCTGGCTAGAATTAGGTTGCATTGACTTATCAGGTCCGATGCTTCGACGTTTGGGAGGTTTAAGGAGAATGCCGGGACTTTGCTCATCCAAAGTCAAGTAAGCGCGTTGAATATGATGAGGATGCGTCATGTTTGTTTCATGAGCCTGGCAGAACGACGTTTTGGTGGTCCTCCAAGCCGTTGTTCTTTTAGCGCCTTGTGCAGATGCGGCTTAGGGTTATCCGGTAGCACAGGAGTGGATCCCGCTTGCTCGAATTCTTCTTCTCTGCAGTCATCCACAAGTTTTAGATTCTTCACTGGACTTTGTTTCAGTAGCAGCTGCATTATTTCGTTTGGAGATTTGGGAGAATCCTGAGGTTTGTCCACAAAGGTGGCTTTCGGGGGTGGCCGGCTCCTAGGGCTTTGCTTCAACGACGTCCTTTGACGCCTGCAGACTGTTACTGGATGCCCTTCAGGACAATCTTCTGTCGGCAATGCAACTATATCATGAGAAACTTCGGGTCTGGCAGGGCGAGTTCTCAGACTCCTTCGTAGTTGCTTCCCTTGGGAAATCTCTTTGTTTTGCAATGGGGGCTGTTCTTTAGGTTCTTGTTCTTTCGACAATGCAAACTCTGAAGAATCTATAGTCATCATATATGGCTTATTCTGAAGCACTGCAGGCAACTCAGATTCTTCGTTGCCTTTGATAACATCCACAACATCTGACTCATGTACATTCTCAACACTAAACAACTCAAAACCCGGAGGCCTTTCAGGAGTAGAAAGTTCGGGCTGCTTGTGCTCCCTTCCTTGATGCTCTGGTGTATGAATGTCTGCTTCTGCAACTGAAGAAGGGCCATCTTCCTCCTCAGAGTATTTCTTTTCATCAGCGGCAGCAATCATGCCATTTTGCAAAATGGAAGGGAAATTGCTATGGAAACTTAGCATTTTTGTCTGATCCTCCCTGTTTTCTGTTAAAGCTTCTTCTTTCTCATCACATTCCTTGACTGCTTCGCCTCTCTGGTCATTTCTTTTCTTGATCAATCTAATTTTAAGCTGCTGGTGTTTCTCTGTCTTACACTCCCATCCCCACTTCGTCTGTCGTGGTTTCCTGCGGACTTTTGTACCTGAATTCACACTCCCAGCAAGCCGATATTTCTTTCTACGACTAACTATAACCTGGCCTTCTTTACAGGCTTTCTGCAGATGATGTTTCAGTAATACCGCATGCGCCCAAGGCAGATTATCGTATTTTTTCTCGAGATATTGGGATATAGCCTTCATGGTGGAGCCTCCTTTCTCATTCAACTTGTCAAGAGCATTTTCTATCATCTGACAAGTACAACGAACAAACACAATCTAGTTCACAAGAAACTTCAACCAAATAATTAAAATAGGAGGCATAATGCTACATATATCTATTAAATTGTTCAAATAAATTACGGACTCCAATTCCATCCCACATACACATGGAAGTATCATATACGGGAGATCCTGAGTCAAAACAATGCCATCATATAAACTATCTTGACTGAGAACAACCAAAAGCAAAGCACGCACAAATCCTACATGTAAGAACCATACATAAAAAGTAAGAGGGTAAATACCACATATTATATTAGCACAATGTTTCACCAACTTGCAATAATGTCACAACATTTTGATTTCAACCATTTGATATATAACATTTCAACTTTTTTACAATAATGTCCGTGCCCAATTTTCAGCGCTAGATAGTCGATGTGACTCGTTGATATGTAACGTGTAAATGTCCGATCGCTATGTATTTCAAGACGGCGTTGTTCTGAAATAGTTGGCGCCGGAAACTAGGATACATGATACTATTGCAAAATAAAAATAAAAAATAGAATCGAAACTTGAATTATAAAATTGTCAGATCAGATTCGAAACGCTGTGACAGTGTCACAAAATTAGTGAAAGCTAATATGCGGTATTTGCCCAAAACTTAATCTTTGTACTAACAACACATCTCCGAATTCTGCTACAAATCATCAAACATATGCAAATGTATGACCTCAATCATGATATTCGCGTGCATAATTTCAAAAAAAAAAAACATAACACATACAGAGGCAAACACATTTGGTAGCAAAAGCATGATTACATGGGAGTAAGTTGGGTGGTCGGGGGTTCTGTAGTCGGAAATGAAGCGGTGGAGGCGATCCCGAATGAGGGTTTCCGCGGATGGAGCTAAGGGCGCGTTTGGGTGAGCTTGGGCGAGTTTCAAGACGAAATTTTGCAGGTTTATCATGATTTGGTTGCCATTGTTGAGAAGGGTTTTTGGAGTGGGGGAAGGGGTGAGGCGTTGTTCCATTTCTTGTTGTTTGGCAAAATTTTGTGTTCGAATTTTGGGAGGGCTTAACTGCAATGACGACATTGACGCTGCGGCTGTGAATTGTGAAACAAACTTATTTTCTTATTAATTAACTAATAGATATCCCGCACGTACATTATTTTAAATTGAATTGAATTAATTTTATATAAATTAAATTTATTACTAATTATATTATTTTCTTACTTAAATTGCTCATATTATATTTATAAAAATATGATTAAAAAATTAATATGATAGATTTATCTAAACAGAGCCACAAAGATAATGTATAGACTAAAATATTAGTTAGCTGTGTACACTCATATATGATAGATTATCATGATTTCCAATTTGATTTGGAGTTAAATATGTAAAAATCTAATGGAAAAGTTAGTACTTTTCTAAATTATTACATAAGAGTAAATATCTATATATTAATTTATTTTAAGTTAATTAATATTTCAATATTTGATATTGGAGATAAAGTAAATATCTATATATTAATTTATTTTAAGTTAATTAATATTTCAATATTTGATATTAGAGATAAAATATCTAAAAAATCCAATTATGTATGTACAATTTATATACATTTATCACTACACATCCTAGAAAATGAATTTGGATCAAATCAGGTCCAAGATCCACGGCCATGTCTACGAATTTTTTTTAATTTATTATTTTGTTATTAATATATAATTATATTTAATAAGAATGGCTATATGGAGGAAGATGTGGATGCATTCGAGAATTACGCGTAATAAAATTAGTGAGAACTTTAAAAAAAGAAAATGACAGTTGGCAGAAGGAAAAACAGGAGATGAGTCGGATTTATCACATTTGGTGTTAAATTGCTTGCTTATTCATGAAGCTCTCGCTAGCGAGAAAGCGAGCGTGTAGGACGTAGACGCCATTCAAAGTTTATGTAATAAAAGAGTAGATAATCTTAAGCAGTCGGTGAAGTGGTCAAACACTATAATAAAACATAGTTTCCATTCCACCACGTATGTCCTACGTTTCTGGTTTTATGTTTCTTCTGGAATTACAGACTTGCAATACACACATTCACCCTCAATAACATACTTCAACTTCCAATTTATACATTTGATTTGCTCTGGCTTTCATACTGTAACAAACGAGCAAGGGATATATTTATTGTTCTTATCACATGATGATATATGATAAATACACTCATGAATCACTTTATGTTTTCTCTGGCTGAGCATCTTGAATTGCTACATTCTGAGAGCCAGAGCTGATCACTCATTTTCGCTCCCCGGAGACACGTTGAGATCAAAGGCCGCTTTCTTCTTCGTCTTGCTCCCACCAATCTGTTAATCAGTGAGTATCAAACAGTATTCATCACTTTTACTATCTACTCTCTCACTTATCTAGTTATATGTATACCTTCTCCTGCAGCATTTTCTTCTCTTCCTCCAGCATCTTCTCCTGTTCTCACATCAATAAATAAATGAGGTAAGTTCCTGAGATATTTTTAAATTTTATTTCTGTAATACATCTCTGCAATTGCATCTAGTCGCTACTCATACATTTAACTCCACTAGTCATTTCAGAATCGTGATATAGCTCTACCTTGAAATTATCAAAGATTTATGCAGTTCATGTGTAAAATTAGAGAGCTACAAGAAAATCCAGTTATATAGCTAACTCATTTATATGGTTAACGGCCAGAAATAGCTGCAAAAGAAGAAGATGCAAATCTCTACCTTTTCGTGAAGGCTTGATATAGACTCCAGAACCAAATGTGTCTGCACAACCAACAAAATTACCAATCATATAAAAATCTTAATCACAACTTTACGTGAAAAAAGTTAATAGAGCATCAAATGAAAACGACACCCTAACAAGAATCTACCAAATGAAGCAACCAAGGTAGACGTCAATGGAAAGCATAAGAAACTTGCTAGCTAGCTTAAGATATAATGAACTCAGTCCAGATTAGGGTTTTGATAAGAGGTAGTCTCTTGTAAGGACGTGCAGGACCACATCTGATTATGGTTAATAAACCCTAATTATGTGGTAGCAATGCTTCAAGTTTTCATTGAAGACTGTCTTCTTTAAATATTCCACAGGTAAAACTTGCAAATCGATTAGAAGACCAAACAAAACTTCTCTAAATCTTATATTATAATTCTTTCTTTCACCTCTTGGTCACGCCTCTGGCATGTTACGGGTTAGAGAATCAAAATGGCATTAGCCCAGAATTTTCAGCTCAGCTCAACCAGTCATATACTTTTCATGTAATTGGGCATAACATAACACAATGACCTATTGCTATATCTGCCTAGTCATGGTTGATACAATGACTTCCAAAAGTCAAGTATGACTGACAGCTTTTGCAAAAAGAAAAATATGGGATGAGTTGATAGTTGAGATTAAAGATGAACATGAAAGTTCAGTTAGTTACCTTAGTTGTTCTGGTCTGTAGTAGTGCAGTCTCAAACTCTTTCTCCAGATGTACAAAGTCGGTGATGCTGAGGTCGTCAACGCATGGCTCGTCAAGCTCCCTGCAAAGATAGGAAAAGCTATTGTAGTCCAGCCACTCAATACCATCTTAAGAAAGTGAAGTAGAGGGATGAACTGGCTGCCTTTCCACGATTTGAAGAAGCTCCTCACATTTGAGGAAACGTGAATATTTCGAATATTGAGCCTGACATGGAAACAGAACATCCTTCACAATATGGAAAAAAAAAAATCATTTAATTTTAAGCATATTATGAGGCCTGTATGAATTTATAATACCGTCAGCGCCTGAAACTGATTTTTAGAAGCCTAATTGACATGGATGGATGGTGAACATATTAATGGGAATAAAATATTCTCAGTAGGTGCTGTTTTAAAAACTAGTGAGGGAGAGTAGAAAATATTGAGAATCAAAAATTTGAAAATTAGTTGCAGGAAAATAAAATAAACTCAAGCAGAGTGCCTGGTAGATAAATCAGAAAATAAATTTAAATAATGGCCTAATGTGTATATATGTATAAATGCATACAAGCTAGAAAGAACTAGCCATACATATTATGTACATTTAAAGTCCGTTTGGTAGCCTAGATAAGATAAGTCGAGATAGATAAGGTAAGATGGACTTTAAGATAAAAATTTACTGTTTCAACAAGATAAGAGTTTAATGTTGTTGTTAGGTAAATGAGATAACAATCAAGATAATATTAAGTGTGCTGTTTGATAGATTAGTTAATATATAAGATGTAAAATGACATTTTTGCCCTTATTAAAAATATAAATTATTTCTTATTTTGTTAATTAAGCATTATTTTATTAATACAAATTTAGTATAAATTAATAATTGAACAGTTAATTATTAATTGATGTCAATTTTGCTATCAATTAAGATTTATATAAACCAATATGTATTAATTAATTTATTGAGCTAAATTAAAATTTATTAACTAGTTTAGATAAGTTACTCAAATTAAAAGATTAAGATTAATTAAATTTTTAGATAATGACGGTAGCGAGGAATCGAATTCGGTTTTTCAGCCATAAATCAAGAATCGAAACCACCACTAACCAAAAATCAGAAAGACTCAACCAAAAAACGAGCAAACCAAGAATCGAAACCCAAAAATTAACAAATCAAACAA
>JAYDZE010060189.1:0-23387 GCA_034509125.1 Monilaria moniliformis | reverse complement strand
CCCCCCCGGCAAAAAAAAAAAAGAAAGAAAGAAAGAAAGAAAAGAAAAAACCCTTCAATTTTGTGTTGGCTGCATTCTTCAAGGCGGACTGAATTTATTGAGAAAGTCACTGCATCCATGCAGGCAAAATTGCGTTCACATTCTTTGCTGAACACTCGGCATTATTTTGCGCCAGCTGAGAGATGTACCTGTCGGAGAGGAGGAGAAGAAAAATAATAATTATTAAAACTAAAACGAGTTATGGAGTAGCAGTCAACGCTTGCATACCTAATTTGCCTTGAGTTGTTGCCAACAAGAGGCTCGAAAAACACCTGAGGCCGACCGGCCGGCTGCGACTGGTCGGGTACAGCTTGGTCGTCGTTGGCCTCGCCCCATCCTTCGAGCTGCAACAATTTCGTAAATTTTCTTTTGAATTTGGAAATACATTAATTAGAAATGTGTGCTGTTATTATTTATTGGACACCTTTTTCCTGAGAGCTCTATTAATATCCATCAGGTCTTTTTCCTGAAAAAACAAATCATTTGAAGCATTAATATAATGGACGCTGACTTTTTTGTTTTTGTTTTGTAACAGTCAAGTATATTGTGGTATATGTGATAATAATGGAGCACATACCTTTCTTTGAAGACCGGAAAGCTGCTCGAACATGTGTTGGTTCTGAAAAGCCAATTCAATAAATCATCTAACAACTAAACGGCCAACATATGTATGTCAAAAATCAATGATTTATTATTATTATTATTATTATTATTATTATTATCTTTTAAAATTCTAGTCAAATATTGGATGCAGATGAAAATCTGTAGGTTTGTAGCATGACTAGGCTAAACAATTTACAAGAATTATGCTACAATACATTACATACAGGAATAAAGGCCCTTTGATTTTCTTTTCAGTTATTGAATCTAACTGAACTTACAATTTCTAGTGCTATTTAGCAGTTCAATTGATCAAACTAAGATCGAAGCAATTAATGGCACCAATACTATCCTCGGCGCAAGATTTAGCAAAACAAGCTACACTGTGTGATTAACAAGTATTATAGCCCAAAATAAATTTTGAGATATCATATAGAGAGATAAAATAGCAAAAAATACCTGTTTTGATCTTATTCGTTTCAAAGATGCATCTAATACACATTCGAGTTGATCAAGCTCCCTTATCCCAAACTTTCCCAAATCTTCCCCCAAAAGATGCCTGTGCGGAAATTATAAATATTCACTACATTTTTTACAAGTTACAATATTATCCATTATCATTGACCAATCATAAAATTAAGCTTATAATGTTTATTCCATAATCAAATTACCTTTGAGATTGTTGTAGAACCTCAACTCTTGACTTGAGCTTTAAGCACTCCAAGTAGCTACTCTGCTTACAGAATAATACATAGTTAGACGGAGCGAGGCCGTATTGCAGCTGCACTTATTTGTACTCAGTTTTGTGTTCAATTCGAAATATTTTTATTTCAAACAAAGAATATATAAGAGTGATAATCAATTAATTACCTTCTCCTCATCGGGAGATTGTTGAGCTTCAATTAGACCATAGCTGCTTTTATGATACCTCTCAAGTGTCTTGGCCATGCTAAGTTCCAAAGAAGCATAGTGCATATGAGATTATTAGTGAAATATTTTATTGATAATTTTTTTGGACTTAGTTATGTATGAAACATAAACATATCCAAACTATGTTCGTTAAGTCCAGAACACATTACACATGGACCTTATAATTTTAATATTACAATTATTTGGGTAAATATCTTAATTTCTAACAGTAGACATTTAAAGCAATTTAAGTGCGTTACTTTTCTAGTAAATAATGAATTAATTAAAGATACATAATTGGACTTCAATCAACGTTTTCGTAAATGAAGGCATCGCTCTCCAAAACAACCTGATACTGAACATACAATTCACGAGTAACATGGCAAATTTAGTAATATTTTTTAATCAATCATTGGAAAAATTTAAATAAATCTCCCGGCATTGGTTAGTGAAAAATGTAGACACATACCAAAGCAGATCTACTATAAGATGCAGATCATATAATATTGGGAACTTTTCCCTTTTTGAGCTTGGCCGATTGATATCCATAACCCTACCTAATAGAAGCTTAATTAACACTAAAAAGTTTAATTAAGAACTACTAATTAAAACTATAAAATTAGTACTAACTCCAAAAGCATACTTTCAAATCAAGGAACTCTACAATAGGAAGATGATTCAAAGTTTCAAACTACGGAATCTCTGAGCCCTAATAATATTCCCACTCCCACCCAAGAAATTTATCTATGCAGAAAAACGGTAAAATCATTCAATAATGGTAAAGAAAATATTTTTATATACTCTTTGATATTCATTAATGTTTATGTTTCATACAGATACATGTATTTACTTTACTTTATTGTGAAATTAGTGTTTCTGAATGGCCTTGCAATAGCTTATATATAGATAATAACAATACAGAATCACGAAAATATTAATTAATAAAACATATATTCTGCGTGTGAGTATACGAATACGATCCCATCAGCAGATTTTATCAAGGCAACACAAGGAAATATATATCAAAATATTGACAAAGGAGAAAAGAAAAAGTAATTAAGTAGGCACATATTTGCAGCTTTCACGCCAGAACATTAGAAAATATTACAAAAAAATAAATATAAAGGCAAAAAGTACACCAATATTATTTCATTTCTAACTATTGGATATTTTTTCCTCGTAACTAGATCCTTAATATGATAATCTCTATCCGAAGAAAAGTGAATCCCGATCCACAGGATTTCGTGATTCTGATCACCAACTAGCTAGGTTTCCGAAAATTCAAAAATAAATCAAACTTATATTGAGTTGCACATAATCGTAGTAGATGAAGGTAATTTATTTCTGACTTATATCATCTTTGGGCATATCTTGACAACCCAGAAAAACCTATTAACCTTTCATAAAGGAACTGATTTAATTTTCTTGTTTTTTCTTTGAGGAAACCCTATTTGTTCTGACAAGTTCCCAATTTTGGTTGGTTAATTAGTATCCTCTTCTGAGAGCTTAACAACCAAATTCAGTATTGAGAGAGAGAGAGAGAGGCAGATACCTAGAGGAGCTGCAGAACTCATAGAGCTTGCTTTTGCTGGAGAAGATGATGAGAGCAACCTCGGCATCACAGAGAATGGAGATTTCATAAGCCTTCTTGAGCAAACCATTTCTTCTTTTGGCAAAAGTCACCTGTCTGTTTATCTTGTTCTCAATTCTCTTCAATTCCACTTTCCCTCTCCCCATTTTTGTATATATAATATTATATATGTGTGTGTGATGTACTTTTCAAGAAGCTGCTTAACACTTTGATATTAAAACCTTCTTAGCTTCAGAACAAACTAACAGAAGAGGAACTTATCCTTTTTTGGTCCAAACACACATTTATGGTTGTGTGGTGCTCTAGGATTTCTATTTTTTCTTTTTTCTTTTTGGATTTTATTTTTCCCCATTTCTCCTTCTTCTTATTTTAGCTGCTGCTTTTTCTTAGTAGGAATTGCTGTTATTTAGTGGGGTAGGTCTTAGTTCTCTTTAGGTAATTAACATATATTTTCACAAACACAAACACAAACACAAACACAAACACAAACACAAACATAAACACAAACACAAACACACACAACATATGCCTTGATCATTTCGGATGTAAAATTCTAATTCTATACATTTTCTTGTAAAATTTATGACCGTTTATCTATTGTTAATTATGTGTCTGGTTTTCACATCAGACAGGTACAGGGTTAAAAAAAAATTAAATAAAAGAAAATGCATTTTTTGATCCAATGCATGACGTTGTGTTTTTAGTATCTTAATTTTTATGAAGTTTTAAAATTTAACATAATTTCAAAATTCTATAAATATCGATATGTACAGATTCATATATATATAATATATATGGTCTTGTAGGCTACATTTATTGATTTCTCATACAATACGACGCACTTTGATCACTGATATAACATCGCATAAACCTTCAAGTAGCACATATGCAGCAGAATTAATCTCCTATCTCACATATTTAGCTAGTTATCTTTACCAAACCCTAACTAGGTTTAGCATATAATTTATTTCGCAGAATATCTTATTACACATACATCAGTACTAGTGTTTAATTATGTAATATATGATTTCAATAATAAAAGTACTGGTGTTCAGTTATATAATATCAAAATATCTGGTACAAGTCGATATCCTACCAAAAAAGAAACGACGTAAAGCCATCAAAAATATTTGATAATTTCATCCCTTTTTCTGTGGGATTTTCATTTCCTGATTTTAGGTGTTGAGTCGATTAGGGTGAAGCTAACATCCACGTGTAAAAATGAAAGAATTATATTTTATTTTAGTTCATTTTTGAAAAAGTTGTGGATGGCACATTTGGATATTGAAAGGTCACCAAAAATTGCAGGGAGAATAGGAGCATCTTTGGGTGGTTTCTTACCAATTGTCACTTCGACACCTTTATCTTTACATCGTGGTATACATGATCAAAGATAATATATTACTTCGTATCAATATTACATATATAAAAAGAATTATACGATTATCATTGTTTGTGTAAAGTGCTAATTATTTATAAATTCATCTAGTATAGTTAAATTTCGATTTTCTCCATATACTATGAAATTAGTGACGAAATACATAAACTTTGATCATTTCAAAATTTTCGTCGAACTAAAATTTCGTCCAGATTGAAACTGATCTGGCACCGAAATTTTATACATCGCATGACTTCAAACACTAGTTGCTAATGTGGAATTATTTATAGCCAAATGGATGCACAAAATTCACGATATCTTGTGTTTAATCTCTTCTCCTTCAAACCCTCGCATGTTCAGATGTATATCTGCTTATAACTTTTTAGTATCATCGTCTGAATTTTGAGAATTTGCATCTGACTTTTAAACATCATATATTTGAATTCTGAGTATTCATTTGGCTATACATAATTTCACTTTAGCAACTGACTATTTAAATTAAGTCATGTGATGTATTAAAATTTTGCATACCATTTCAGTTTTAATTTGGGTGGAATTTGAAATTCGAAGAAATTTTAGAAATGATAATCAAAGTTTGTGGTTTTGTCACCAACTTCATAGTGCATAGAAAAAAATTAAAGTTCTATTATAATATAGGAATTTCCAATCAATTAGCCATTGTATTAATGCACTACACAATTGACACTCTAATGTATATATATCATCTATCAATGTCGAATTGGGAGTATTCTATCTAGTCCCACGGTACCTACTTAACAAATGTTTTAACAAAAATTTGACCTACCAGAGACTATAGGAATTTCTTTACCAAAATATACCAGAAACAGAAATTTGGAGTCTATCAATATATAAGACGAACTTATCAAAAGGAATTTTTTTTTTTTTTTTTTGTATTGGAAAGAAGAAAGAATGTTTAGAAAATGAATAATGATGCCTAACATAAATTGAGTCGCTGTACCATTGAAAAAACCCCAATTTTAGCCTTAAATTATATAAACTTATCTTCTTTCACCACGCTCACTTTTGCCCTAGATATTCGGGATAATGTTCCGTAGCATGCACATATATGGGACGATTAAGTTAGGATCTTAGGGTCCCGCCAGTCCCTATATTTAAATTTAAATACAAGTTATATATATGTGTATGTGCATCATCAAAATTATAGAGTTGAGTTAGGGTATCAGCAACTGCACCATGCCCGCCATTGCAGAGAGATGAGCCGAGGGCACGGCTTTTCGCCCCTATCGGCCGCCACGCGTCGTACTCGTGTCTCTCGGCCAATGAGAGCGCGAGGGCGTTGCCTGCACGGGACGTGCTATTTTTTCTTCTTCTTTTTTTACTTTTTTTTTTATCTTTTTTGTATTATATATAAATTAGTGTATTGCTTTATTGCATAGAAAAGCCCTCGACCTAGTGGCAAAAGAGCTATCTTTTCTTTTTCTTATCCAGATTTGAAATCCACTTACTACAAATTTGAATTTTTTCCATTTTTTCCTATTTTTTTCCATTTTTTTATTTTTTTCTATTTTTTTCTCTTTTAATTAATATGATTGATTTACTTTTGAAATTTACATTGGATCCAAAATGAAATATTATGATTTAATTGTGTAATTCCAAGCTTTCAATAATATAAATTTAGAATTTAAATTATATTGTATTATTTATTTTCACGAAATTTGTATTTAAATTATGAAATTAAAAATTATATGAATTATAAAAGAATTAAGAAATAAGAGATCAATATTTTAAGAGAAATTGTAGACTTAGCCTAATGTAGGTGTTAAAATTTTAGAGAAAAATTATTGTAGAGCCCATAAATAATATAAGAAAAATGATAGAACCCAACCTCTATTGTTGATGCTCTTACATCCTCATGCTTAGAGCCTAACTATGCTTCTTTGCATTTATATATTTCTTTATCCATATAATTAATAGTAATGTACATCAATGCTTCTTTGTTAATGCAAAAGTAGTTTAACGCAATGGTACGTGAAACGCACTTGAAATTATATAATTTAGATAATAAATAAATAAAAATGTCTAAAAATAGATAAATCTTGTCATAATTTTCAAGAACTTTATGTACATATCTTATATCAGTTATAATATGCAATATAAATACATACATATATATATGTATTTATGTATATATATTGGATCTATAAATTAATGGATGTGATATAATTTCCATACCCTTCATTATAGCATTACATAAACCTCATTAAAGCGATAAAATCGTCCAATTGAAATTGCACGACTCATTTAATAATGGCAGTTAGCGGATTTTATGGATAATGATCAACTTGATCTTTTAAACCGTAATATATGCAATTTTTAAGCTAGTTTCCACATACATTCAATGTTATCTTATTTAAAGATTTTCAAAATAAAATATATAAATTTTTGAAGATTACATCGAAACATTATATTACAATAATTTGATCATTATATAGTAGAAGAAAATTCAGTATATAGTTTTTTATTAGGAATATTAACTATGTGTCATATAATAATAGGTAAATACCACAAGTCACTTTTAACTAAAATATATAACTTCATAATAAACATTGAATATTCATATCTTCGTTATTAAGTCGATTCATTACATTAAGTGTGCATGTCATAATGAACTTTTTTTAGTCAATATATAACTTTTTATTACTTTGAATCATTATATCACAAAAATTATATCAATATACAATACAAACATAATCAGTATATAGTTTTAACTTGGAATATTAACTGTGTATCCGTATATAGTTTTAACTTGGAATATTAACTGTGTATCCGTAATAAAAGGTAAATACCACAAGCCACTTTGATAATTGCATCTATTACGTAATTGCATCTACGAAAATCTTTTAATAGATAATCTTAAAAAATAGAGAGAAGGAATTTGATGTGTGAAATGAAAATATTTAGATCTTAAATGCGATATACAAGGATCAAGTCAATATATGATTCCTAAATATGAGGATAAATCTTCTAAACATTAGTAACTTACCATATACTAACTTATTGTCATTGCCGTAAATACCCTTCTCGTGAAACATAATTAAACAAATAAATCCACGTGTCATTATTATAAAGCTAGGATCCTGAAATCGAACGGTTAATGTTTGTTCTTAGTTATGCATTGATATAGGGTTCGTATATGAATGCAAATATATATATATATATATATATATATATATATATGTATATATATGTATATATATATATATATATATATGTATGTATGAAAGATGTTCAAATGAAAATTTGTTTTTATTTCGAGAATGAATAATTATTTTTAGTCCTTCGATTGCGGAGATTTACAGTAAATGCATTTTCCTTGTTGGATGAGAGCAGCACCCGAATTTGTATCTTATGAAGGCAAAATTTCATTTAGAATGCTATTAATTTTACCATAAATGCAGAGACTTTATAAATTTAAGAATGTGGTATTAATTCTCACGATAAAAGATAAATTTTATTTTATTTCTATATTAAATTGGTAAACTATCTTTCAAAAAGTAAAATAAATAGGATATTATAGGTACATTCAAAATTTATAAAGATACACACTTTTGTAATGATAGAACATATATATTTCATTATAATCATAAATTATACAAAAATAAATGGCCCACGCTCTGATATTTAAAATATTGCAAGCAATTGCACTAACTAAACATTTAAGTTCCCCTAGAAAAAAGCTAAACAAGTATAGGAGACACAAAAAAAACATTGTCGAGAGAGAGAGAGGGGCGGAGAAAATTAAATTGAATAAATTTGCATAAAGCGAAGTGAATTCTCGGACATCCAAGAAGGTTGGACAATCTGAACCCACGTCGATTACTGTGTTCGCAGAAGTAGAGGTCGACGTGAGAGACGTACGTCATGTATTATCAACGTGTCCACTTCTCATTAACTATTCTTTCTCCCAGACTATGTTTCCTATCAGACAAGTCACACTCAAATGAGAGATTAATTTGTAGTTCCTTTTAATTTGACAGCTAGCTGACTGGACCGCGACAAACATAATTAAATTTTAATATACTTACAACCGCATTATTTTATATAAAAATTCATTTTCATTTGTGAGAATAAAAATGGATTAAGAGTTAATATTAGATTTGAATCACATATGTGGTGAAAATTTCACTATATTTCATTTTTGCAGAATGCTATTATTTTTATTATAAATGATAGGACTTTATACATTCAATCTAATAATTTTAATTATTACCATAACAATATTTCAGACGAAAACGAACATTGTATTAATAAAGTTCTCTTACAAATGATACAATTGATGGTCGAGTTACTGATTAGCATAATTATATTGTCATACGTTGAAGTAATAAGTCTTTCTCTAATTAATTATTTGCAGTTGATATTAATTATAAGAATATCATGATTTGTGTCCTCAATTTTAAGCGTATTCTAAAAAATATCCTTAGTTTCTATTCTCTTAAAAAAAATTAATTTTTTCAAAAAGTTTGATTTATGTCTTGCTTCACATATTTCAGCGGCAGAATGATAACTCAGCTCGCTAGCGGTTTAGGTGGATATTTTTTTCCAGCTCATTATCTAGACGACGTTGTTTTGTAAAAAACAACTTACATTTTTGAAATTGTACATAAGTCCCTAGCAATTGATCACCTTGTTTTTTTCTCGTATTTCGACGATAATCGCCTCAATCCCTGCTGTCGTGAGCAACCGTTGTATGGTCGAACTCCAGCCGCTGAAAAAGTCGCTCTCACCATCTTTCTTTCAAATTCCTCTGTGCCTCATTCATCAACCCCCAAAATTCCTAATTTTATCTCCTTCGATTTCCAGCGAGATTCGCCATTGGAATCTCTGTCTATTGCCTCGGCTCAGCCTCTGCGTTTGCTCTCTACCTTCTCCTTCAAAGTCCTTATTTTTCTCGTTCACTCAGAACCACTCTTTCTCGCTCTCTACCTCATTCTCTCGATTGGACAACCAACAATAAAGAGTCATCGCCGCCACGACTCTGCTGCCACCTCACCACGACACTGTTGAGGCATCTTCAGCGGATAAAATTCAGCGTCATATCATCTCCCCTCTCTTGCTTCGGCCTACATCAGTAGTTAAATAGACTGTTGCCATCGTCGTCTCTACTTCCTCCTTTTCACGCCAAACAACAGTGGCCAAGTGGCCCTCTTTCTCTCGGGCCATACTTCCCATCACAACCACCTCCGAACCCAATACACCAAGTCCAAGCTTAATTTGGTATTTTTTACAAAACAATGTTGTTTAGATCATGAGTTGGAAAAATTAAAGATATCTATATAAGCAGTTGGAAAGTTGAGTCATCACTTCGTCGACGGAATATGTGAAACATGACATAAATCAAATTTTTCAAAAAGTTGTACATTTTTAAATAGAAAACTGTAAATGAGAATAATTTCAAAAAACACTCAAATTTGAAAATACAAATCAGAATTAACCATTAATTATGAGTGCTTTTTTGGTTCATCTAGCTTAAAATATTGTAGTGTTGTTAAAATTTTGAACCATGACTTCAACAAGATTTTCCTTAGATTGTAGGAATTGCTTGCCTTAATATATATGTATAATCATTATTGGAATTAAGGGCAAATTGAGACGATGTGATCTTTTATATGTAATATAAAGATTTATGGTTTGAACTATATCATTCCCCCATCTAAATATTAAATTAATAAAAGACCATGATTTAACCACTAAATTAGATTCAGCTAGGTTTTTTTGCTACTGGTCTCACAGAATTATTCTTTAAATTCCATTAATTGTTGCAAGCTAAATTAATTAGGAAATTCTGTTAGGTGCTACAATTACAGGAAGGGCCTAAGGGCATATTTGGAGCACCATTTTCTCCTATGGAAAATGGAAACAATTCTTAGTTTTTATTCGCCGCAACTGCCTTATCTTAAGGTCGACATCGTAAAAAAATATTGTATGTACGATGGTCAATGGTCGAAATCAATTTTACATAATCTTCATTAAATGCTTAAAGCTTAATTTTCCGCACGACTTTTTTTTAAAGTTATAATTTATTAACATGCATCCAAAGTGATTCAAACTTTCGATTTATCAGTTGTAGGTGAAACATCCTTTCAATTCATCTACACTTCTTCGTCTGTGCAAGACTTGTTTGTCATCTATAAGTAATATAGAACGCAATGATTTAATACTTACAAGTCACGTACGCCCCCTTGCATTGACATATTTAAGTTTAAATTAAATTTCCTTTTTTTTTTGTTCCTGAAACAATTCGATTGGAAGGAGTTGCGAAGGGAAAATACGGCCAATCTATATATTGTAATTGTAACAATTAGTTAAAAAGTGGCACTTTACTACATATAGGATTAGGTAGTTGGAGAAAATGAAAATCCCTACATTCACAATTTATATTTATGTGCATGCATCGCCACGCTAGCACTCACTTTTCTATTACTTCATAGCTCTGTCCACAAACTATACGATAAAATTGAATATCTACTTGCCCTATTCCCTAGCCCTAGACTCGTACTACTATAGGCATGCAATTCTTTTCTGTGCATACGGCTAAGAGTAATGATTTTTTGATCAATTTCAAAGTCGAATAATAGGAATATAGTTTAACATTTCCATAAAAGGTCACATTTTAGCGTAATGATTGTAAATACCTTTATAATAATAATAATAATAATAATAATAATAATAAATAAATAAATAAATAAATAAATAAATAAATAAATAAATAATAATCATCATAATCGTACCTAGTCACAATAATAATAGGCAGCTCAATAAAGAGTAGCTAGCTAGGTTGGTAGACAGTACACAACTAAACATGCATGATTCATATACATAATAATGGGATCACTTTCCTAGGTTGAAAAGTTTGAGCGCATATATAAAAACTATCGGATGAGAAATAAATAGCACGCATCCATTTTTTTCTCATTTAAAATAGGTTTATTGGCAGCCAAAATTATGGTGTAGTTCTCGGCTGAGCCAATTCAATTCCACCCAACAATTAATTTGTATTCGTTTTCAAAATATTTACTGGTAACAATTTTCAATCATAGTTGCCACCTACCTAGTAGTCTATATTTTCCGAGTTCCCAATGTCAATTGCTCATTTCTGTTTCAATGAAATTCTTATACAAGTGCTAGAACATGAGTTTGTTCAGCTCAAATTTGAAAATATTAGGTATCAAAGATTCCAGTGGGAAAATTTGACTTGTGTGAAGTTTAAATGGTTAGTAGTGCTGATAAAAAAAAAAAAAAAAAAAAAAAAAAATAGGTAACCATTAAAGTGTACAAACTGACAACAAAGAACAGTTCTATCTCTCAAAATATATATACTTAGTTTGTTAACCGCGTAGAGGCTGAGAATCAATACTAAGATTCAAAAATCAGATTGTTTGCCCTAATTTAGTCGCAACTTCCCTTTCTAAAAGTTTTTATTTTATTTTATTGGGTCATTGTAAATTAAAAGATATCATTTATTATCAATTTAGGGCAAAAGTAAGCCCACTAGGATGGGCCTGTGGAGTTTTATTGTGAGAGAATAATTTTTCTTTCACCCATCTTTCGCATTTCCTTGTACACGATAATTTTAAAGACTATATGCATATAACATAATAGTCCTATAATTCAATTTATCTCGATATATATAATGAAGGAAGAGGTTTAAATAAAAAGTCATTTGTATTGTGAGAACATATAACCATTTTCAGTCTATGACAACGCAGATCTATTGTTAATGCATCTTTCTTATTGAATGAATGCAACACTAGGTTCGAGTGTTTTCAATTTTCACGATAATAAACAGCTTTTAAGTTAACTCTATCGTATCAATGTATTTGTTTCTTGAATTGAACAAAGAGTTTGAATAATTCGAGAAAAGCGGTTAAATATTTCGAGATTGGTTTAATGATCCCATTGATAGGAACGGCCTCCTTTTGTTCTTCATAAATATCGTTTATTATGCATCAGTATTTTAATATTTTTGGATAGAGAATTTCATCTGCTTATACTGTCATTATCTTTATGGGAAAATGACGTTATTATCTATAGTTGGGTTAAGGTAGGGTTTTTAATTGTGAACAGCAATCTCCTTTTGTAATAACATACCGTTATTTGCAAACATCAAATGGGATTCACAATAATCATAAAATTGAGTGTATGAAATAATTCTTTGACAAGATCATTGTGAAGGCACTTTCAACGTATAGTGTTAGGCCACGTCTTTGAGAATAATGTTATTTGGAATCTAGTTTTCACTATTACATTTTCTGGATCGACTTTATAATTTCCTCATCTTTTCTGGATAATCTTATAATTCGAATCAAGATATATAGCAAACCTCATACATCGATCTTCTTGACAAAGTATAGTTAAAAAATACAAAAAAAGCCCTACAATATATCATAGTCTCATGCGTTCTACGTGTAAATAATTATGCACGTTAATTTATATGTATATATATCATTAGAAGGTACACCTCCCCAAGCCTAAGGTACTGTTGTTGGCGAACAGATTTTGGATTATGATGTCTCAGCATTGGACATACATTAGGCCCACTTAAATAGTACGCATGGCCCAGTTGTACCTTTGATGCATCACCATTCAAGAGCAGATCAAAATCTTGATAAGGTGTTGTTTGGGATACCCCTTTCTTCCCTGGTTCACAATTGACAGCAATCAACTCGTGGAATTCAGCCTTTTTCGAATGCATGGTGCATACGAGAACAAATCAACCAAACATAAATGTTGTGTCATGTATTTCAACATGATTTAAGGTGAATACAGACAACTGGGGCTATATTATGGCACGATGACACGTGTCTGGCGAACAGGCCAGGGGAAGAGCATCCATGCATTCGGTCTGGTTTGGTCTGATCATTTCACTTGAAATCGATTTTTATTTAGTTCGATTTTTTATCAGATTAATTTCAATTTTGAAATTTCTTTATGTGAATTGACTGGTAAAATAAATCAATTTTTTGGTTTTATGTTTAGTTTGCTCAACCCTAATTCAATTTCATCGGTTTGGTTCGGTTTTGAAACTAAAAGTGATTCTAATTAATTTGGTTCGATTTTTTAATAGATTAAATGCGATTTTGAATTTATCCTTTTGAATGTGACTTATGAAATAAATAGATTTTCGATTTTATGTTTAGTATTGGACAACGCTAATCTCGTCCGTCGGTTTGGTTAGATTTGGAAATCGATATTTATTCTTATTTGGTTCTAATTTTTGTAGATTAATTTCATTTATGAATTTCTTTATTTGAATTGAACTTGCAGAAATAAAACTAAATTTCCGGTTTTAAGCTTAATTAGTATTGCCCAACCCTAATAATCACAATTAGTTCCATATGGGCCTTTTTTTTTGTATGTGCATGGAATAATTAGTAATAAAATATATGTGGGCTTATTCTAGCTAGCTAGGTGATAAGGTTACCTAGACTCTTGAAGTCGTGTTTTGGAAATCATAATCTATATTTTAGGTTGATGACATAGCCATAATGACTTGATTGGGGCAAGGATTAAACACAAAATTTATCCAGCTAATTGAGCATTGGCTCGTGTGCATTGTTCCGTTCTAGGGTTTATGGAGGTTAGGTGAAAGTTTATCACGTGTCTTGTAGCCTTACATGATTGCATGATATTTTTTTTATTAGTTTGCCATTTCTTATATTCCTTCTTGGGTTGAGTATATATTACCTTGATATTTTTGGTATTGTATGTCTCGTATCATTAGATCTCTAAATTTAATTTAGATTTATGAAGTGATATGATTAACGAAATAACGGTTTTGTAATTGAAAAGTCGATATCTAGACTGCATGCATCGCCAAATAGAAATTTCTATAAATTTATTATAAATTAATTATGACATTTGATCCAAGTATTTGAGAATAATGATAATAGGTATAAATTTCCCATCCCAAAATTAAAATCAATTGATTCCAAATGCACATCGTTACTCGCGAAGCGACTTTTGTTTAACACGCGAAATCGCACTTGCGCGTAGCGACAAAGGTTATGATGCGAAATAGTGAGGATCCTCTCAGTTTCAGGTTTTAGTGATAGTGATTAATAGAATAAATAGTGTCGTTCTATATTTTCCACAATATGCATGCCTTAATTAGTAAGCCATGATATTTTGCAAAATATATAATTTATTCGTTTAAAGGTTAATATATATATATGTATTATCCCCACTAGCAATTTTCATATACACGACTTGTAAACGCTGCAATTGGAATACCATATCTGATCGATCTTATTTTCGTAAGATAAATTAACTTGAACACAAACATAAATTTAGAGTATGAACACGAAAATTTAACGTGGTTCGATCCTTAGTAAGATCTACGTCCACGGCTCAAAGCGTAAGGATATATTTGCAACTTCATCTAATCTAATCTATATTTATAATGTTTACATGGGCTTAATTAGCCCGAGTTAAAGTCTCTTTACTGCAGTTTGACGGTTATGGAGATCGTGGGCGGCGGTTGAGGAAGTAGTGGAGGTAGTGGGCAGTTATAGCCGAGCTTCTACCTTCTAAAAGCCTTCCTTGTGGCCGAGTTGCTTGTATCTGGGCTTCCTTGGGGCCGAGCTGCTTGTATTTGGGCCGAACTTCTTGTGGGCCGAGTTTTACTCCGAGACCCACTTATGTTGGGCCTGTAGCTTGGTTTTAGAGGTTGGGTCGTATCCTATCACATCCACCCCAAAAAAGAGGGTAGAAGTGAGGTGGGACTGAAAGTTCGTTGCCTCGTCTGAGCTTGAAGCTGACGGGGTCAATTTTGCACTTATGATTACGTTTTGGTTAAGGGGAAGCTAACTTTGTACTTCGGTGGAGTGTGGCCTGTCGGAGACATTTCAGCCGAGGTGACTTCGTTCTTGAGGAGGAGATGTGTGTTACCTTGACGAAGTAACTTTGTACGATCTCAAAAATGACGAAGTGGGAGAGGAGATGCCGAGGTGATGTGTTTCATGTGGTGCCGAAGACGAATACGGAGGTGACGGCATCAATGACTGTAATGAGTGCAACGGTTGGGGTCCCGATAAAGTAGGGATGTGAAGAGGCGGAACAGTACTAAAACCCATGTGGTACAGTACTTAAACCCACCAAACACGCCCTCTCACCTTATTTCACCCAAATTTCCGAAGAATTCAAATTATCTCTGCAATTTCGCTGATTTCCATGTTGTTTCTGAAATCCGGCCACCATCGTTTTTACCGACTCTTTTTCTCAGAAAGCCATCAGTAAGTATTAAATGAATTCATCTTCCTTTATTGATTCTCCTCGTGCTGAATCGAGGGTTCCACCTGGTATTTCGTCGGAACCTTCGTACCAACCGGGGCCGGTTGAAATCGAAATTTTCACGGCCGATGGTAAAATGAGAACCCGTACTGTGGGTTTTCCGGTTAGGGGGGAGTCGTCGGGTAATGTCATAAACCACGTTTCTTCCTTAAACACAACAGCCATTATGGCTATTTCTCAAAAATACTTATTTCCCCCTTCCACCCGTTTTATCACACCTCGTCCGGTCGATAGGGCATGTTCTCCTTCCCTTGGTTTCATTTCTGTTTACGAAGACTGTTTGAAATTCGGTCTTCGATTTCCCCTGCCTGGTGTGTTTGGCGATCTGCTGCGGAGGTTTGAACTTCCTTTGGGGCAGATAATGCCGAACACTTTCAGGCATTTGGTTTGTCTGGGGGTCGAGGCTCACAAGCTCGGCATCCCTTTTTCCGTAAATTTAATTCTTAGGTTTTTTCTGTTTAAAAACTTGAATGGCTCCTTCTATCTTTCGCCTCGTTCGGGGTCGGGTATTAGAGCCAAGACGTCGTCCAAAGTCTCAAACTGGCAGAAGAAATTTTTCTTCTGCCGGGTTGACGATGTCCCCGAGTTCGAGTGGAGAACTGAAGGTATCGCAGATGCCGAGGTTGAGCACTCCTCTGATGATCTCGGGGACGCCCTGGGGAAGCTCGGCCTTATCTCCAATGTGTATACCGAGGCCGAGCTTGCCGAGGCAGGGCTTAGTCCTTACAAATCTGGTACCGATGTGGAGCCGGGTGAGGATTTCACCCTTTATTTTCTTGCACTTCATTCATTGTTCTGTTCTGTTCTGACCTTGAATTTATTCATTTGCAGTGAGGTTCGATGAGACCCTGGATCTCGCGGCAAAGAAAGCTCCGGCGAGGAGAGCGCCAACGAAGGCCAACAAAAAAAGGTCGAGGGCGGAGACTGAAGTCTCGAGAGCAACCGAGGCTCTTCCGCCTCCACCAAAACACACTGAAATGGTGGAGTTTTTGGAGGGGACACCCTCTCCGGTACCTTCGCCAGGACTCCAGCGCCGAGGCAAACAGCCGTTGGAGTCTTCTAGTCTGCCTCCCTTTCTGGGGGAGGGGACTATGCTGGTTACGACCCCTCCTACCGAGGTGAAATCTTTTCCGGAGGTAAGTCCACTTCGTCTTTTCGCTCTTTTATCTTTCTTGAGCCGTAACTCAATTAAAAGCTAATAATCTCCTCTTGTTATCGCAGGTGGTCGACCAGATCTACTCCTATCTCCGCCACGGGGTCGAGGAGTTTAGGCAAGTGTCTCGGGCGAGCCGGGTGTGGGAAGAGAAGGCCTCTATGGCCGAGGGGAGAGCCGTCGAGGCCGAGAGGGGGAAAGAGGTGGCCGAGGCTAGTGTGGTCACGCTGAAGGCGAGGGCCGAGGCAGCGGAAGCTAAAGTCGCGGCCGCCAAATCTGAGGCGATGGCCGCGGTGGAGGCCGCAAGAGCCGAGGTGCAGGCCGCGAAGGCCGAGGTAGAGGCTGCAGTGGAGGCAGCGAAGGCGGAGGCGGCAGCCGAGGCACTGAGGCGTCGAGAGGTTGAAATGGTGGCCTCGCAGGGGCCGATCCTCCGTGCCTTTGCTGAGAGGCTGCTCTTCAGCGACTCCTTCTCCGCGGTGACGGGGAGATTGACCAGCTTGGCAGCGGCCAAGAATGCGGTGAAGGTCCTTGACAAAGTCTCCGAGGACTTCCCCAACTTAGACAAGGCCAAGTACGGTTACGAACCTCCAGAGAGAGAGGACTTTTTCCACGCCTACGCGCAGGTCTTGCTAGAGGGGCTCGAGTCCTCTCCTGTGCTGAGGACTTTGTCTAACTCCTCGAACTTCCTCTCCGCGGAAGCTATCCGCAGTTGCCCCGCTGACCGGGATGCCGACCTAGAGCCAATCCTCGCCACTTTGGCGGCGGAGGCGGAAGAGGAGGCCGACGAGGAGGAGCAGGACGCCGAGGCTGAGCAGAGTGCCGAGCAGGAGGGGGTATGATTCCCCCTTTATGTTGTACCTCTTCTTTTTCTTTTTCTTTTTTTCTTTTTTTTTTGAGGTTGATGTACTTCGGCAACATTTGCTGCGGATTGAATTGATTTGCCTACAAAGGCTTTAATAATGAAAATTTCTATCATCTGAACTTGTTCTTCTTTATGTAGCCTTCATTCGATGTATCTCCCTTGGTTGACCAAATCAAACAATTAAATTGAACCCTTGAAGCGAAAGAAACCGAAATCTTGCACTGGAAAGGTAAGCTCGGCCATGTCCAGAACGAGGTCGAGGTAAAATTTACCGCAGCGCAAGAGAAATATGACGAGCTGCAAGCTCGGTTTCTGGAGCTGGAGGAGAAACTGGAGATCTCAAAACAAGACGTCGAGCTGGTCATCCAGGAACATGCGGAGTACGAGGCTATCATCTGCCGAGGTGGCGGGATGACCATCTCCGAAGTCGAAGCGAAGGTTAAAGAGCTCCTAGCTCGATGCTCCAGTTATAATGGATCGGGCTCCTGGCAGCTTCAGGAACAAATAGACGAACTGAAACGACTAGCTAGCATGTATAAGACGATCACGATTCGTCGCCCAAGACTAGGGCAGCTAGTTGCTTCAGACGCTGGGCCATCGAGTTCGTCAAACCCTGACTCTAGCTCGAAAATCGTGGATTGGCATCCTCGGGAGTTCTTGATTCGAGAACGGGAGTTGGCTGCCGAACGAGGTCGAAGCTGGAGAGTCCAATCTAGCCGAGGACGTGGAGCTCAAGCTAGCCGAGGCCGAGGAGTAGCTGAAGGACAAGGCAGAGCCAGGGGGAGACTTAGTATAGATGATGTTTTAAATGTAGGTAGATATTTTGCCAGAGATTGGCTTAGCTTTAGTCAGCCTCCGGGCTCCCCTTCATCTTAAAACTTGTAAACCTTGTAGCTCCGCCCCTTATGCAATAAAATTAAAATTTTATTTACATACTTCGTCTCTAACAAAAGTAGCTCGTCCTTGAGAGTATATTATCCTCGACCTGTAAACATTATAGCTCCGCCCCTTGTGTAATAAAATTTAAAATTTTATTTGCCTGCTTCGTCTCTTAACAAAGTAGCTCGTCTTTGAGAGGTGTTATCATCGTCCCTTTTGAGGGAATGAGTTCATCCTCTGGAGGTATTATTACCGTCCCTTTGAGGGAATGAATTCGTCCTCGGGAGGTATTATTACCGTCCCTTTGAGGGAATAAGTTCGTCCTCGGGAGGTATTATTACCGTCTCTTTGAGGGAATGAGTTCGTCCTCGGGAGGTATTATTACCGTCCCTTTGAGGGAATGAGTTCGTCATCGGGAGGTATTATTACCGTCCCTTTGAGGGAATGAGTTCGTTCTTGGGAGGTTTTATTACCGTCCCTTCGAGGGAATGAGTTTGGGTTCCTTATTGGGTCTGAACACTGCTAAGGGTGGTCCTCCGGTGTACACTTTGTTTTTTGACCATTGTCGGATTTGACCTCGGGATCCTTACGAGGGTTTATGGTTTGCCTCGGGAGGTATTTGTACCGTCCTGTCGAGGGAACTTAGATTTTTTTAATGTCGGCATTTTACCATCCCTTCGAGGGAATAAGTTCGACCTCGGGATTGCTTTTATGCCGACCTTTTGTGGATATTGTCATTAATTAGGATATAAAACGCATAAGTAGGACTTGAAACCGTGCAAGACTAATGTTATCAAATAAGCTTTTCATTAATAAGAGGAATAAATAAAACAAATTTACATGCATCTTATATGCCAACCTACGACCTAGATGATGTACTTCGTCCACTTATGCAAAATACCTCTTCAAATGACCTATATGCCACGTGCGATGTACTTGCTCAACTGATAAATGGACGAGCCTATATGAACTTTTTCCGAGGACTTCTACAACTCGGTACGGTCCTTCCCATGTGGCTTCATGTTTCCCGAGCCTTTCGTCCTTTGCTAACTTCGTTGTTCCGAAGGACGAGGTCGCCTACTTGGAATTTCTGGTACTTGACTCTTCGGTTGTAATACCGAGCCACTTGTTGCTTGTACCGAGCTTCCCTAATGTAAGCGTGCTCTCTCTTTTCTTCCACAAGGTCCAGGTCAACTCGAAGATTTTCTTCGTTGACCTCGACTGAGAAGTTGACGGTGCGGGGGCTGGGCATGTCGATTTCTACTGGAATGACTGCTTCAGTTCCGTACACCAAAATATAAGGTGTTTCGCCGTTGGACGTGCAAAGAGTGGTTCGGTATGACCACAGGACATTAGGTAGGTTTTCTACCCAAGCGCCTTTGGCTTGATCGAGGCGATGCTTGAGTCCTCGTACTATTGTCCGGTTGGTGACCTCGGTTTGGCCGTTCGCTTGGGGATGGGCTACCGAGGTGAACTTCTGCTGAACATGGAGACCTTCGCACCATTCTTTGAAGATTTTATCGGTGAATTGCGTCCCATTGTCCGAGACGAGGATGTGCGGGATGCCGAAGCGACATACTATGTTCTTCCAGACGAAGTTGAGGGCGTTCTTGCTCGTGATATTCACTAGGGGTTCGGCTTCGACCCACTTTGTGAAATAGTCGATGGCCACTATCAAGAATTTGAACTTCCCGGGAGCTGTGTCAAGGGGGCCTACGATGTCGATTCCCCACTGTGTGAATGGCCAGGAACTTTGCATGCTGACGAGGTCGCTCTGTGGTAGCCTCGGTACTGTTCCGTGGACTTGACACTTCGGACACTTCTTTACGAGCTCCATTGAGTCATGGACCATCGTGGGCCAGTAGTATCCTTGTAGCATGACTTTTTTGGATAATGCACGAGCTCCGATGTGGCTTCCGCATGACCCTTCGTGCACCTCTCTGAGCACGTAGTCTGCCTCGGTGGGTCCTATACACTTCAGGAGTGGTTGAAGGTAAGACTTTCTGTATAGGACGCCTTGTTCGAGGTCATATCGCAATGACTTATGCAAAATCTTTCTTGTTTCGAGCTTGTCGGTAGGTAACTCGCATCTTTCCAAATAACTTCGGATGGGAGTCATCCAACTTAGCTCGTCAGCGATCAAGTTTACTTCGGCTTCGTGTATGCTTCTATGCTGAACTTCTTCCTCGTGTGAGGAGGATGCTGATGCTAACTTGCTTAAGGCGTCAGCTTGGCTATTCTGACTCCTCTGAATTCTGTTTAGCTTGAAATACGGGAAGAGCTGTTGTAAACTCTTGGCTTTCTCGAGATAGTTTTTCATCCTTTCGGCTTTTGCCTCGTATGTACCCAACATATGGTTTACTATGACTTGAGAATCACTGTAAACTTGTACGGTGGGTACTTTGAGGCTTTTGGCGAGGCGGAGTCCGGAGATGAGGGCTTCATATTCCACTTCGTTGTTCGTGGTTGGAAAAGCAAACCGAAGTCGATATGTGACTTCGTGTCCATCTGGACTGATGATTAGGATGCCAGCTCCACTCCCCGTTTTGCCCGAAGCTCCGTCCATATACATCTGCCAGCAATCCTTGGGTGGTTCCTCCATCGGTTCGGCATCGGCCTTGCTCGGGGCAGGTGTATCTTGTTTCGGTTATTCTGTGAATTTAGCCTCGGCTAGGATGTCCGCCAAGGCTTGCCCTTTGATGGCTTGACGGGGGCAGAAACTTATGGTATGTTCGCCTAATTGAATCGCCCACTCAGTTACTCTTTCTGAGGCCTTCGGCTTTGTTAACACTTGCCGAAGTGGTAGGTCGGTAAGAACTTGGATGTTGTGAGCATGAAAGTAGGGGCGAAGCCTTCTTGCAGCATTTACCAGTGCTAATGCTACCTTCTCGAGAGGCTGATGCCTCGTTTCTGGCCCCTTGAATGCTCGGCTGACGAAGTAGATAGGGAGTTGACAACGTCCCTCGTCTCGTACGAGCATGACACTTATGGCTTCGTCCGAGGCTGCTAGGTACAGTGAAAGGACCTCTCCTTCTTTTGGCACGGATAAAGTGGGGAGTTTGGCGATGTACTTCTTGAGCTCTTCGAATGCTGATTTGTGCTCGTCCTCCCATTTGAAATCCGGTGCCTTCTTAAGAATTTTGAAGAATGAGAGTTGTCTTTCAGCAGCCTTGGATAGGAATTGTCTTACTGCGGCTAGGCAACCCGTCAATCTATGCACGTCATGTAGTGACTTCGGCACTTGCATCTCCTGAACTGTTTGCACCTTCAGCCCTTCGTACCATGAATGTACATTTTTGAGGATTCAGCTTCAGATTGACTTTCCGAAGGAGACTGAGGACGATCTTGAGGTCGTCGTAGCATGTAGGCGTTTGTTTGCTCTTAACGACGATGTCATCCGCGTAGACTTCTACAATATGGCCGATGTAGGCCTGGAATATTTTGTCGACCATTCTTTGATAAGTGGCTCCGGCGTTTTTAAGACCAAAGGGCATCTTTTTATAAGCAAAAATACCGAAGTCCGTGATGAATGCAGTTTTCTGGGAACGAGATGATCCCTTCTCGCCGTATTTTCTCTTGTACGAAACATCGCAGCGGGAGAGGTGCAGGTGCGAGGCGGGCATCGCCGATCTCCAACTTGTCGAAGCAATCTTTAAAAAGAATGCTTACTGACGCACCAGTGTCGATATATACACGGTGCACCAGTTTGTTGGCGACTACGACCTGAATGACAGTGGCGTCATTATGAGGTACCGAGGCGGGGACGGGGTTGGCATCGTAGAAGACTATGGCTTCGCCCTTCTTCAGCCTTTTGTGTGTAGGCTCGTTTGGCGGAGGACTTCGGGCCTCGGCTTTGAGGGAGGACCTCGTAGTGCCGAGGGAAAGTCCCGTGATGGTAGCCACGACCTCGTCATACTGAGTCTCGTCGTCCTCTTCGTCATGGTCACGCCTTGTTTTCTTGTCGGCGGGAGGGGCGTAAGTACTTCGGCCTCGGTCCTGCCTCCTTTTGCCCTTGTTCTGTCCGGGCTGGCGGCCGCGTACCTGGTACCTGGTACTTCTTCAGTGTACCATCTTGGACAAGACATTCAATATCGGTCGTGAGGTCTCTGCATTCTTCGGTGGCATGACCGTGGTCCTTGTGGAAGGAACAGTACTTGTCCTTGGGTCGGCGCTTTTTCCCCTTTAGCATCGGACGGGGCTTTTCGAACAGCTCGTTATGCAGTTCGAAGATCTCCGCCCTTAGTATTGTCAGTGGGGTATACTGACTTTGTTCTGGCCCTTGGCGAGGTCCGAATCTGGACTCCGAGGGTCCTCTCTGCGGTCCGAGTTTGGACTGCAGAGGTGTGCGTTGCAGCCTGTCAAGTGCGCTGCGTCGGTCTCGGCCTCGGCTTCCGTCCCCTTTTTTTCTATCGGAGGTGACTGCCTTGTCGGCCTCGCGCTTCTTCTGGTCTGCTTCGTCCGCCTTGGCGAAACAATCCGCAATGCGCCAGAGCTCCGACGCAGTTCGGGGCTCGTATTTGACGATCTCCTTGTAAAGGGCTCCAGGTAGGATGCCGTTTTGGAAAGCCGAGATGATGAGGAGATCGTTGATGTCTTCGACCTTTAGGCTCTCTCGGTTGAACCTGGTCATGAAGTCACTGAT
>JAYDZE010060078.1:0-25744 GCA_034509125.1 Monilaria moniliformis | reverse complement strand
TGAGTCTTAGAAATGACAAATAAATTGATATATCATAAGTGATATGTCACATAGTGATTTCTTTAAATAAAAAATGACAAATTTTTATGGATATATCAAAATAGAAAAAAAAAACTATTGTTTCAGCACCATGAAAATGTAAATTAGGAGTAATATGTTACGGAATGATTTCTATAAATAAAAATGACTAATTTTCACCTGTTTACGGTTGCATACGTATTTTTTTATAAAAAAAATCTTAATATATGAACTTTATGTTTGTTACAATACTTTTAATAATAAATACATAGAGTCGAATTTCATTCTTAACTATTAATTAATTTACAGAAATATGATTTATTCCCAAAATGACTAATTCTTAAAAATGACTAATTCTCAAAATACATATGTATATATGTATTTTGTACTAAAATTATTGTTATATACATTTATTATTATTAGACACCGGTATAATAAAATTATTCTCCATCTAAAATAATTAATTCAAAGTTGAAGAAAAAATGAAGCAAATAAAATGTCTGTGCATCGCACAGGTAGAACACTAGTAATTACTAATAAGTAACACTGGGAGATAATGATTGTACTAATAGACCAATTTCTTGCCAGTTTTGAATTTTCCAATCCACTCCTTATCTAGGGTGCTCTCTTTTTTTTTCTTTTTTCTTTTTTTTTCTTGTTTAGGTGGTCTTTCCTCAATGTTGGATTAAGAGGAGGTTTTGAACGAGGCCCCCGCCGTCTCCCCCTCTTTCTCCTCCTCCTCTTTGAGCGGTTTTTCTTGTCTTTGCCATTGTGGTTGCTTTCCTTATGCGTCTCTTTTGGCTATAAGTACCTTTGTGCGGGTTTTGATCTAAAATATTGTATATATTCTGTTGCAATAAAATTTCATTTAGCACCAAAAAAAAAAAGGGGGATTAGACACATACGAGTAAAACATCCAAATATGATTTCAAAACACATATTACAAGAATCTGAAACAAAACCTTATTATCAAATTTAGAAGCAAAATAATGAAATTTGTTAACACAATTGATTTTGAGTCCAACTCCATCGATCTCGGGTTATTTTTTATTCAGACCAATCAAATCGAACTTTTTTCAAATTATTCGACTATAACTCTATTATTTTATCTATTTAAACCGATACATCAATTTTAGGCTAAATGATATCATTCCTATTCATCCATAAAAAAACATAACATGAACAGACACATTGTACGAATCGTTTTGGCTATAACTAGAATGAGGATCTTGTAATGGATTCTCAAAGTGGGAGAAAAACATGCACCACTATATACATGGATAACCCATATATTAAAATGATAAAACTATACAAAGAGTGGATGATAGACAACCACTCACAATTTTTCAACATATTTAATCATGAATAATTGGCCCCCATTTATTGCCCATTTCTCATCTTAATTATTCCACAATATTACAAAAGTTGTTGCGTTCCACATTGCTAATTTTCTCCTGTCTGAAGCAGATTTAACTATTACAAATATGTGCAACTTTCTATATTTACACAAACATTTTGATTTATTTATAGCAAAAACTCGTTTTTCTAATCGAGCAGTCATCAAATACTAGTTTGTCAAACCCTAAACCCTAGCTAATGTATACTTATGTGTTTTTACCAATATACAGTTACGTACATTAATTTATTGAAAAATGATATGTATATCATAAATATGTGCATCACTATATGCAATAAAATTAATCGCTAAATATGTAATATCTACGTTAAATTTCAAAAAGAATTTTAGTTATTTTATTAAAATTTAATAATTTATCTTGTAGTATCAAATGACTTAAAATAAAATGGATATTCTTGTAAATAAAAGATTAATCGCAACGAATAACATTGTTAGTTTTAATTTTCATCTATTTACTCCTATTTCTATTATTCGGTATTGTGTGATTTAATTTTTTCAAGCAAGGAATTAATTCATTGTTTGCTTCGAAGCTATGGATAGATCACTGGCATTTTTTATTGCCACAGATCCATCGTTATCTCGAGATATATAGATCGATCATCCACTGGCATTTTAAAATGAAAAGAAATATTATTTATTTGCACAATCCATCAATAATGTGCGTGAGTCCATTTAAATACTAATTATATGGTTCCTTTTACCAAATACAATGATATCAGTACTTAAATATTGAGTTAAGTAGAATTAAAGGAAAATCTAAAAGGTGTTAAGATTAACATACTCGTGTTTTCTTCATTAAAGGAATGCAAAAGCAATTCCACAAACAATTCTTTTCTTTTCTTTAATACGAATTTTGGCTGCGCTAGTAATCTCTTCTTTCCGAATCAAAATTGGCCTCTTCCCTAACATTTTATAAGGTCAACATAAATAAAAACACTGAAGGACTCATACAAACTATATAAATTGAGCTATCAATTCTATTCTTTTTCATACTAAACTCTCTTTTTCTTTTTCTTTTTGCATTTTCCGGCATTGAACCCTAAGTGATCGCAACTCTCGTCTAAACTTAAGTCGGGTCTATCATAAACATATTAGTTTAAGCAAGTAAACCTTATAATAATACTGCGAATACTTATCAGTTAGATATCCAAGAAAAACATTATCCTTTCCAGCAGGATAATTGTTAGCCTAACTTAAAAAGTTCATTCCGCCTTACAAAAATACTGAAATGGTTAAAAGAAAAACTCCATATTAGCATAACATTTCACATGCTAGGAGAATAGGGTTAAGATATAATATTAATTTAAGAATAATGCATACGTAAACGTGTATGGAAACCTAAAAAGAAGTGGGTTTATCTCTTTTGAATTACAAGTCTTAATATTAAAATATAAACATTGGACATTCACGTCTGTAATTGAATATACCAATGCTATTTTTACTGCCATTTTAAAGAACCGATGAAAATGTTGGTTAATTTGGTCAACTTTGTAGCAGCAAATAAAGATAGGATTATGCAGAGCACGTCTTAACTTCACCTTGTAAAACCCCAGCTTTTTCTGATTTTGCTTAAGTTGTTTATTCTATTAAATTCATAAAAATTTGTGATGGTAATATTTATTTTTTATCTTTCTTTGAGAGGGGGTTGTTACAAATTTTAAATAAAATTATAAAGATTTATGGCAATTAATTAGTATATATTGATGAGTAAGGATAACTCAACTTGCACAAATAGGGGAATACAACCTATTTTTACTGGAATTCAAATTTATTAGTTTATATTAATTTTATTTTATTTGTTTTATATATTTAGTTTGATTCTAATTATTAAAAATTATTATTGACATCATTAATTTTACAAATTATCTAAAAGTTAAAGCTTGATTTATTTTTATTGATTTGTTTAAATTTATAGAGAAAATGGACAAATCGAGCTTTGAGTTTTATGTAATTTGCAAAATTAATGACGTTAATAATAATTTTTAGATATTACAATTAAAATAAATAGATAAAACAAAACAAATAATGCTAACATAGACTAAATAAAAATGATACTTACAAATACATGTAGCAGAAAATTTCTTTATATAAATATATCCCTGAAGTTTGTAGGCTGACAATTTTATACTTAAATGTCTTACTATAATATTATATCTTCAGAACTACTTTATAAATACCTTATATTTGGGATGACGGAGTGCAGTCAACTAAAATAAAATTTAGGTGACTTACCTCAACTTGCATTAAACAATTCCTAGTACTAAACCACAGTGCTCTAAATTTCCATAATTCCACAGTACTCTAAATTTCAATTTCCTACAAATGCACATGTGAAGAATCAAATTGACACTCCTAAAATCTTCAATTAGGTCTTGGAATAAGTGCACAAGGTACCTATTGTTTCCCCAAAATTGAGTCCTAATACTAAACCAAACAAGACTATTAGCAGTATTATATTAAACAAATTAAGAGTTTTAGGAACCCAATTTTTAAGTTAATGGAATAAATAAATACTTAAATTCAGGAATCTGAATGATAGAAGTCAAAAAGTGTGGTTAGAGGGGTTAATATTCCGAGGGGAATGATTCATTCAAAGCTCAAATTCCAAGGTATTATTTTGGCCGAATATACGAGGGATACAAGAGGTCGGAGACTAGTGTTGAGCGGCAATGGCTGCATCACCACCACCACCACCACCCTCATCTCCGCCGTGGCCCTTATTTCACTCACTGTTCTTCTATTTTCTTGTATTATTAATTCAAGAATAAAATTAGTTTTGGCCCATACTTGTTCCGTATTAATGCGATAATTTTGGGTGTGACCGTGTAAAATTCTTTCAGAGTGGCTAGGTTTTTTGGGCATAAATTCTCATCTAATCTATTAAATGATTTTTTTGTTATAAAAGAATGTTTATACAATCTGTTCAGGACGTGAGTGTTTTTTACACGATAGAGTATGGATACTACAAGCAAATTGGTATCAATAAATAAAAATTACATAAATTTAATTAATAAATATTTAAATCCTAAAATCAGATAAAAGCGAAATTCAAACAAAACAAAATTAAATAAAATATAATTGAAATAAATAAATGATTGAATAAAATTTGTGAATCCACGATGAACAATAGAGTACTTGAACCTTCAATCTTGCATAAAACAATGAAAATCTCTAATACTGAAGAAAGGGAGCGATACAGCCCGCCACACGCCCTCCGCCCACAGCTAATGGGATTGGCGCGTTTCGCCCACTCGCTGGGCGTGCGAGTGGGTGTTGACGCGGCTATTTTTTTATAAAAAATCAATTTAACCTATCTCTTGCACCCGACGACTACTCCATTTTTTAATTATCCCAACCCATTATATCTCCTTTATACTCATTTCCTTATCTTTATAATTTTCTCTCTCATTTTCTTCTTCTTCTTCTTTACTCACATACTATATTTTCGAAAACCACCATGTTTGTAATGGGGTTCATTAAAGAATTCTCGACTGCTTAAGATCTCATATGATGATATTTTATTTTCTTTCACATAATCTAATTAAATCTACTTAGAAAGCATTTAGATAGACAATAGAAGATAAATAACAAATTATTATGCATGTTCCTAGAGTTGAGATACTTACCTTATTTGCATACTCTTCTTGTTGTTTAGTGTAGTAGATTGCTTGCTACTCCCGTCGCCCCACCACAACATTTCAACCTTCGAATCTTCTGGCCTATTCCATTCTATAGCTTGAATATTGTGTTGACAATAATCGTTCAAGCTTAATAACCGGGGTGTGGGAAAAAAAATAACTTAAGTAGACTACATGAAGGGGGACGAAAATTATGTGTGTATTATTCTTCTTGTGATTTTCGTCCAACACCCTTTATTTATAGAAGTGGTGGATTAGGTCATGTATTCCAATGAGAGTTAGGACTGGGCCTCCTAATGGGTTTAATTCTTTAAATTGAGCCCAACTTAAATTAAGTCCATTAATATTAATCGATTCTACTATAGAATTAATATTGCACTGCCTGCGAAAATCCCAAGTCGGCCGGGCTTCTGTATAATAAATCCTCTTTTAAACACCTCTTTGAGATATTATCATCTCGAGTCTTCCTGAGAAACGACTCTATATAATAACAGTACTAGCACCGCTTAGTATTAATTATCATTGCCCAACATATCATGAATTTCCTTTGGTTACGAAAATCCGCACCCATTGATATATCAAAACAGTGCATTACCAAAAATGTATACTTAATGATATATAAATTAAAAAACAAACAATCACTGAGACCTTGTTATTCATTTATGCAGCATCAAAGTACATATCTCACTATAATGGATTTCAGTGCTATACCATACCAGTGTCATGAGTTGGCCAACCAAAATAGGCGTGAACCTCGGATTGACACTGCAACATTCCACGATAGATTGTCCATATCTATATAGGTTGTGAACTTGATTTTCTTATACAAAGAAGCGATTGAAAGATCTTCTGTGATCATGGGTCCACCATTCAGTCTATAATGTAGAAGAAAGACTTGTTTGCTCAATTCATAATTATAGGCTTAAGAAATTAACATCCATAATGTAAAAGGCAAACAATGTAACATAATTATTTTCTTCTCATAAATATGGGAAATAAAATTTTACAATACAAAGTAGTTTAAAGCATGTTTTTAAGTATACCAACCCTAGCAGTCCGACGATAACCACCAAAACCAATGGCGAGTTTGGTTCATTCGTGAGACTATGATTCATCGACGCTTCCATTCGATATAAACAATGTACCATTTGGAAGCGCAACTCTAAGTTCCGCCCAGTCGTCGACACACCCCTCGTCGACGCCCCAAGGGGATACGCCCCCAACATCCTCACCCAGGCGTTGGGCGATATCTGAATCATCGACGAGCACTTCTCCCGCGATTTTCAAGCGATGTACACCACGAAAAAAATGAAGCGGATCTTCAAGGTGTACGTTGACACAAACGAAGATCCGGTCATCGGAAACAACCACAAAGCTAAGTTTTTTTTTGGGAGAGAATTGCTGATGCATGCAACGCACACCGCCCGGAAGGTACCCCAATATGCACGTATAAGAAGATTCAGTCTCATTTTCAACGAGTCAGTCCAAAAAACTCCAAGTTCTGCATCATCTACAACAGCTTGGAGAAAGAATGACAAAGCGGCGCAAGCAGAGTGGATATTTTGAAATCCGCTATGAAAATCTATCAAAACAACAACAACAACAAGCCATTCAAGTACGTTGCCACTAGGAAGGAATTAGGGTCGAAGCATACAAAGCACATCTCGAGCGGCCACTACTCAACAAGAGGCGACGAGGGATCCGCGGGTGGGAGTGAGTGGGGAGATTTCAGTCTAGTAGGCGCCGTCCAATGGGAACGAAGACGGCGAAGGGTTAGGGAAAATCGTAGGCCTCAAGAAGTGCGGCAGCTCCACTACCGAACCCGGAGGCGCTGAAGGCGGCTAACAAATGCATCATATACAACGTGTTAATGAAAGCATATAACAAAAACACGAGTACTCTTACGCTTCAGCAATTGGATGTGCACTGGAGAATAATCGACAATATCCAGAAGGATTTTGGAATGTTACCTTAGAATTTTAGTATTGAGGATTAAAATTATGTAATTTATTTTTTAATTAAGTAATTTTCGGTTTTTTATTATGTAATTTTTAGGATTTTTAATTATATATTTTATTTTATTTTAATAAAATTTATATTTTTAATTAAATCAAAAATTCAATTTAATTTGAATATATAATAAATATAATATATAAGAAATGAGTAAAAAAAGAGATGAGATTCAAGAATAGTGCAAGAGAAGAGATACGAATTGAGTGTTATTTATTGAGAAATAAATGATGTAAAAAGTGGTGTGAGGCTCATAAATAATTGATAAATAGTTAAAAAGAAATGATAGTGAAAGAATAATGTTGTGCATGTCCTTAAATTTGATTACTCTTTAATATGTCCATATTCTAAGTAAAACGAAAATGTTTTATTTTGAATAAATGAGATCAAAATAAAGTTTTTAGTGTAAAAAGAGGCAGTTTAGTATTATGAACATGGAAAATGTGAAATATTATAATAGGACAGATAACACTCTTAATTAATTTCAGACCAAAATAATTAGAATTTTTTTTGTTATTTATGTTATCTGTCTGTGAATTATACAAGACAAGAAGTAACCCACTGACAAAATATAATCTTATGTAAAACTTTAATAATTTGGTTTAATATACTCCAATAAAAAGTCTATGTATTTATAATCGAAATATAACTACTGGAGACAGACAGGACTTAGGAGTCAACCATTTATATTGCAACATGTGATGACCTGCACAGACTGCACTAACTAATGTTGCACAACCACTTGCCACAATCTTTTCTATTTTCCTACTGCCCCTATTTTCATTTATTTACTATTTACAAATAATTATGGGATGCATGACTCAAAAATCCTTTCTGCACTAGAACTAATTTGTCTGTCAAATTCCATTACATATGTTACTTACCTTACTACCTATCAAGTCTCGTCGTGTGCCTCTCTGTCTCTCTCTCTCTCTTCATTAAGTGAGAGGAAGTGATTGACTTTGAATTCTAAATCACATTTTACTGCAATTCTTTATTTTTATGTACATAAATTTATATTTTTGTATTGTTAGTGTACGCTACATGTATATAATATGGCGTTGAAATGGTCTTTTTCTTTTCTTTGGATTTTCTTTCTTTTATTGGTAGAGCTTGACTTTGAGGTCCAAAATCTGGACAAGAAGTAGTATCTCCGAATTGTCACAGTTTTCCTTTAAAATGGAAGTAAGTGGCTTTTGCAAGATTTCTTTTCTTATTTATTTTTTCCCTTTTTTTCCTCAGTTACCGTAAGAAGAAAGTAAAATAATTTTCACTTTACATTATATTGAGTATTTGCACTTTAACTTTATCAGTGCTCTCGTGAAATCTAAAGCAAATGCATTTGATAAAAACATCTATATTATATATTGACAAAATAAAATAAAATAAAATAAAATAAAAGATGGGAATGTGGTAGCACGCATTAAATTTTCTTTTCCTTGTCTTCTTTTATTATTCAAAGTTACAATTTATATTTGAGTTTTGGGCTAAAGTTGAACCAAACAAAAATAAGATAGAGATTCTAAGTTGAAGTTTCACTCAAACTCTCTCACAAAATTCAAGATTGTTTTCCTCCTCCTCCTCCTCTTCCTCTTCCTCTTCAGAAAATTAACAGGAAAAGAAAACAAAATTAGAAAAAGGAAAAGGAAAATAGCTAGCCGGTCGAGCCGAACAGGGAACAAGCCGAGTCGAGCCAAACTGCAATGGCTATATAGAAAATAAGTACGTGATGAAGGGCAAAAAGGGAAATTCGGATCAGTAACGGCAAGGATTGTCCGTTAGCCTGTCACGGGTAAGTTACGCAAACAGTGCATTGTATGCGTACTCTGCCAGTATGCGGGTCCCACTCTGCCATTTTTATTTTTCTTTATTTAATTATTTTTAATTGTAAGACTCTATTTCTTAAACAAGGATTGGTATTAAGTACTCCTCTCTTCTTGAATAAGTATCTCTCTAGTCGTCCAAATTTATATAGTTGAATATAAAGAAGTGAACAATTTTACTTAATCATCCTTAAATATTGCATTGGGAACCAAAAAAATTCAATAAGTAATGATATATAAAATGAGAAGTTTATGTTAACATGAAATTCACAAATATAGTAGTTATTCAAAGACAATACAAGTCATATAAAAAACACTCATTTGCGGACAAAATTCATCTTCAAAAGCCAATGCTCTCTATTGGGCCTCAATACATCAAATAAAGTCTCTTTTCTTACTTCATTACTTATTAGTGAAGATACTATATGCAGTTATGGACCCAAGAAGAGACAAGTAGGGTCTTTATCCTACGAATTACTATTATTTTTCAGTTTTTTTTAAGTCATAAACTTATTTGTATTTTATATAAATTCTTGTCACCAAATTGAATTGTAGAAAAATGAATTCTTAAAACAGTTAGAGGTTCGTCTCCAGTGAGTTAAATGTCATTATTGTATGGAGATGATGAGGTCACGTGGTAGGGATGGTCAAATTGCTAATAAGGCCACTTTCGTCAGTCAGGAGAAACAGTTGTCAAAACACAACCAATTCTTCTTCTCTTCTCTTTCAAAATTTGTTCGTCATTTCGGTAAATTTGACTAAATTAATTCATTCAATTCGTAACTTGAGAAGAATATATGATATATTTGCGTTTGTGAAGTGGTTAGAGTGGTTAATGTTCGATATCAAAAATAGAAAGTCGAATTCATTGTAACCTGGTCTTTACTTACCAAACCAAAGCATCTACAATATGTGGCATAATTTGTGCTCAAGTAATGCAACCATTTATTGTATTTTGGAAAGAATATTGTACTTTCAAGGCAGATTATATTAATAATTTAATATCGACCTATTTAGGCCATAGTGACAGTAAATAATTACAAGGAAAAAACATCCTAATAATAACAAGCCTGATTTTTATATATAATTTCTTTTTAATTTTACAGTTTCTATGAGACATCTCAGATTCAACCACTAAAAATGTTAAAAATTAAAATATGGAAATTCTCTTGTTTTTCCTTGACAAAGAGTCAGTGAGAAATCAGCCCCCATATCAAAAGGGAGTCGTTTCCAGGTTAGGTCTCATGACTCTCATCTCTCTACTCTCTTTCTCTCTCCACAAACACAGTCCCTTTTCGGTCCCAAAAATCTTTTAGATCAGTAAATAACATCTCCTTTTCGTATTCAGAAATCCAGAATTCCGTTTGGCTAATGTATAGAGGTGTTTTATTTAGATTTTGCCTTAATATTCTGAAATTTCATACTTTATTTTCAGTGCCCAGCTACTGCTACAAGACATTCAATTTGTTGTGTGGTCGCACGCCGCGCAACTATCATATTGTTTCTAAATATTACAATAATAAATAATAGACTAGGTGTGAAATTCAATACTATTATACTTGATGATTTTAATTAGCCGAACTGAACTCTTTTTAAATAAAATAGTGTCAAGTTGTAAACAAAAAGAAATACTATATATATCCCGTAATTACTACGTGTTGGATCTTAATTACGTTTATATTACAAAAACCCTAAAATTAAATAAATCAGCACTCGATAAAGTTGAGCAGAGATTTTTGCATCGCATTTCACTGCTCATAGTGACATATCTATTAAGTAGAATGAAGGATTTGACACCTCTCTCTCTCTCACATGAGTAACAGAGATTTTCCTATTCTAATTTTTTCTTAAAATTAGGTTTTGACAAAGACATTCACCAAATCATTCACATATAAACCATAATTTAGATAGATACGTGCTTGCCTAACTAATGAAGCCATATGCCATGTCTAAATCCATTTATTGAGTCAATTATAACGACATATTATACTAGTCATTTTCTGTCAATTGCATTTTAATTTTGCTCATCATTCTACTGTAAACACAATAATAAGTTGTATCTACGCACAAACTAATATAATCAATGTTATTGCACTGTAACATCAATTTATGCACTATTAGTTATTGAGTTTGAGACACTTATATGAGCCACGTTCAATGGTAATAAAAATTAGGAGAAATAATGTAGATTTTGATTGGTTGTGGGAATAAATTTACTTAATTTATTCTGCTCCATAAAAATTGTCTTGTCCCATTTGTTTGGCCATAATTAATGTTCTCTAATTATAAATTCAAAATTCATGTTACATCACTCTATTGTCTCTTAATTAGATAATATCTTCTAACAAAATGTTTCACGAGTGCATATGTTTTTAAAAAAGGGACATATCACATGCACTCTATTATTACACTATGATCTCACATTTTTAATTATCTCTCACTATATCTATTAAATCGTCTTGTAATCTGCTCTCTCTAATTAATTAATGACGAATTTGAGAAATAGTAGCAAAGGTCAATCACGCCTTACCCATAACTAGACACAATTATTTCACTCACGAAAATATGAGCAAAAATTATTTTTGATGTGTTTGATAAATTAGAAAGGGAGTTTTCAAGAGATTCAAGAAAATATAAATAATAGTATTGCATGTGATGGACATGTAGGACATGGACAAGGACGAATAGTACAATTCATTGCTATTTCATGTGACTTAGCAATCATATTGATGTGCAATATTCTAAGTAATAAGATAAGCATCATTGTGTAAGTTACTGTTAAATATTTAAATATTATATCTATATATGTGTATATTGCATATTGTGGGCCATAATAAAAGAAAACTAACGCAATTTTCTTAAGCAAAAGTTCCTTGCTGTCTTTTTTTTTTTTTAGAGTTAAGTTCCTTGTTGTCTTGAGTTGGCAAATTAAATGGCTTCTTCCTTTTTCAATTTATCCAAAAAAGAAAAACAAAAAGACAAAGAAAAGGAAAAAGAAAACTGGTCAATGTTCAATACCTAACTCTTCAATTGAGAGCGATATTAAATTTAATCCAACCGATTGGTTATAAATCTCAATTAGACGCTAGTCTACCATTTAGCAATATTAGTGAGAACTAGTTTATGTGGCAAACATCACAAATTTTTTCTTAGTATAATGGTTCTGTCTGCATACGATATATTCTTTTAATACATATCACATGAAATTCTCAAAAATAATATATTTGAAAAATCACGCTCCTTACCCCAATTTTTTTTTTCTCGTTTTACAATATTTACAACTATATGGACAAAAGAACCTACAACTCTAGATCAAGAAGTCGGTAGCCGAAAACAAAGTGGCCCATGAAAAGGCCCATTTAATAAAAGTATGGGCTCATTTTATAAAAATATGAAAAAGTATGGGGTTGGAATTTTTCTTTGGCCCAAGTTTAAACAATTAGTTGAGAAATAATTAAAATTGGGCCCTAGTTAAGTTCTGAGTGTGTCAGAAGCCATATTTTTAAAACTGGGCCTTATACTCTCTCCAGTTTTGATACTAATATAGTAATAATTAGTTCTTTCAATAGTAATAAAAAAAGGGGCAATTGGTCGCTAATATCACGAACTATGGCCGAATTCTAGAATTTTCCACGAACTTTAAACTTGGTAGCAACAATCATGAACTTTGTTGTTGTTGCCAATTCATACGATCCCCCAAATGGAAACTGATGTGGCATATTGAAAGTTGAAATGACAATTAAATCTATCAAACACGACGTCGTTTTAATACTGAAATTTAAAAAAAGGGCAATTGATCGCTAATATCACAAACTATGGCCGAATTCTGGATTTTCCAACGAACTTAAAACTTGGTTGCAAAATCATGAACTTTGCTTTTGTTTGATAGATTTAATTGCCACTTCACCTTTCAATTTGCCACATGGTTTCAATTTGGGCTATCGCGGGAAATCGGCAACAACAACAAAGTTCGTGATTTTTTCGACCAAGTTTTATGTTCGTGGGAAAATCCAGAATTCGTCATAGTTCATGATATTAGCGATCAATTTCCCAAAAAAGAATGTGGGTCTTCATGAATTAAAGTCGCTTAGACATTTAATTTATATTTTTATTACCTTTGGAAAATGTTATATTTTTTATTAGTTATAAGACATTATGAATGATGTGTCTTACTAAATTAATATATTATACATTTGCAGGATAAAACAATATTTTTAAACAATATAAACATTTAAATTTATAATGTATTTACAAATTCAAAGCTTGTTTAAACTCGATAATAAACTAGCCCATTCTAATTCAAAGTTTTTTTATAATTCTTGAGAAAGAACGAAATAACGTAATTAATATCACAATTTAACATATAAAATGAAGAAGAGGTACAAGAAACAAGAAAAGAACCAAGTACTGCAGCTCGTGTAACCCCAAAACTGCAATTTAGGTAGTGAATATTCTCACTTTCTTTCCCTTCATATATAACAACAAACACGTACGAGATCATAACAACATATATGTAGTGAATATTTTCACTTTCTTTCCCTTCAACATATAGCAACCTAGCTAACATATATATATATATATATATATATAGACACACACACACATACATGTATGTAAGTGTGTGTGTGTATATAGATATATATAATAAGGTTACATATATATTTTGATGACTTAATTTTCATGACAAGATTTGTGCATGTTCCCTAATGCAGACTGCTTGAGAGCAGAAACTTTGCTGAACTTCAAATGCTAGCTCCTCCACGCTCACTTGACACTCCAACCCTATCTGTCATCATAAAAAACTACTACTATAAATTCATGTTACACACACACACACACTGTATGTAACATAAGATTATCATGAATCTTGATATAAGTTGGCCGATGATCAACCCGGATTACTTAGCCATATTTGCCATCTTTTTTTTTTTTTTTTTTTTGCAGTCTTCAAGAAAATACATTTTTGCAGTGGGATTTGTATGACTATGTAATCAAGTGTACATATATAGTTACTTACTAATGGTTAAAAAGAGTAACTCCAAAGTGATCAAATTGATGCGAATTATTAGCATCATTAAAAATTGGAATCTTGATCAAAATTGTTGCCTAGTGTGTCATCACCTTGGTGTTTCATTTCATCTATAGAGGATTCAATGTATGATCCTACTATACCAATTCAACTATAGTAGCAATAATCGAATTAAACATACAGAGAGAGAGAGAGAGAGAGAGCTAGAGTTAGATAGAGATTATACCTTGACGACAAAGGAGTAAAGAACAGTATCTTCCATGCTACTAATGTTCAAGTGAAGAATCTCAAAGGAAAGTCTTTCCAAGACACCAACAATCCTCACGATTTGCCCTGGGATTCGCTTCGATATACTTCTTAGAATCACGTTCGAACCCGAGATCTTTGCCTCCACGTCAGCAACTGGAGAGTTGCAGCAAGCTCCCAACTCCTTGAAATCATAGGAAAAGGGGGTTTCCGGCGGAGGAGGACTCAGCCGGAATTGCCTTGGGCTGGGTCCCGGGCTAGGGCTCAGGCTCTTCCTCCTCTTCTTCGCCTCCAAAGACTGCACCACTTGATGCAGCTCCTTTATGAACTCGATCACTCCACCAATAATCGAGGCTTGATCACCCTAAAACACACACAAAAACTTGTCTCAGGCCTGTCTGACTATGCCAATTTCTAGAGCCAAACTCATATATAGTGACATATTTGTAATATCATATGTGCGTCTGAAGATTATCATGTTATTTTTTTTTTAAAATTCGGACCCGTTTGATGTAGAAACATGGGGTTAAGGAACGTAGAACTTTGAGGTGGTCGTTCATCTGCTTCCGGCGGTTTCTCTCGACGGCTATGTGAGACATTGGATCAACACTCGACAACCACGACAACGATCACGATGATTTTGTTTTGTTTTTGTTTTTGTGTGTGTATTTTGTGTTTTGGCAAAGTCGTTTAAGTTAAGGGTATTTATAGAGGAGAAAACAAAGCGGTAGCTAGATTAAATTAGCTACGTCGTGTGTAGGTGGGATATGTCTACGTTTTTGCACTAGGGTTCCTCATTAAATGCGATGTGTCACACTCTCGTGAGGTTAATTTATAGAGATTTTACACTTTACTCTCTCTTTTACTTCTCTCTCTCTTGTGTATGTTGTGTAGTATATGTGTAGGTATTATACATCACGTTTATGAAGTTGGGATAATTACGTTGTACGCGTGATATAAAATAAAGAAGGGTAGGAAAGGGCAAGTATGATTAAACTATGGATGTTTAGTCATGAAGGATGAGTGCTCTCATGCATGCCATGCTCCAGTACAAATACCATTTCACTCTGCATCATACATTTTCCTCCTCCTATTTTCTCATTCCCTGGGGTCCACGACTTAGCATGAGAGAGAGAGAGCTAAAACTCAGCCAGTATACCAAAACCTAGTTCATCGATTGTGTTTATTAAATTAATGTATTTTCTAAAATTATGAAAAATGATCTAAATATAGAAAATTCTAGAATATGTATTATGTAAAGAAAATTAGGAGTCTTTCTGGAAAATATCAAACCACTTGTAAAAAAAAATTAGAAGCTAGCAACTAGATTTTAATTATGGAGAATTTTAGAAAATTATGTAGCTATTTGTTAGAGAAATCTAGAAACTAAGAACTAGATATCAATTATAGATAATTTTAGAAAAATATGGTTTCTTCATCCACCAACTATAAATAGCACAAGATAAACTACTACTTCTTACTACAACTTTTCCTCCACAAAACTTGAGTTTATACCCTATCTCACTTTAGTCCCTCTCCTACTACTAACATCACCTATATAACACACCTTCTAAAACTAACAAGTGGTGTCAGAGCCTAGTTGGATCATTAGCTAGTCCTAATTAGCTAGTCCTACACCAATCCAATTTCATTCACAAAATCTCACTATGGCCACACTATCAAGTAACCATCAAATCATCATTCTAGTTTTCTCTGAGGATAACTATGACTATTGGGCCATCAAAATGAGGACATTTTTCATGTCCCAAGGCCTATGGGAGATCGTGTAGACCGAGTTCAATAATCTGACGAATGTTTCCAAGTTTACACCTGAGGAGAATGAGGAATTGAGCAAAGACAAGGAGAAGGACAATATGGTTCTCTACAACATCCAAATAGCTATGGCAAATTTAATATTTCCAATGATTTGTGGAGCTACAAGCGCTAAGGAAGTTTGGGATAGCTTGAAGTAGGAGTTTCAATGGAGTGTCAAGGTACGCAACATTAAGTTTCAAACATTGAGAATAAATATGGATAATTTAAAGATGAAAGAATCAGAGACCATTAAGAATATTATTCTAGAGTAAGAGAACTGTTAATCAGTTGAGAGGATATGGAGAAAATTTTACTAATAAGATGGTGGTAGAGAAATTTCTAATTACTCTACCTAGTATATATGATCTGATTGTTACGACTACTGACGCAACGACGGATCTCACCATCTTGCTCGTAACAGACTTAGTGGGCACTCTAGAAGCTTACGAGAAAAGATTGAGTATGTGTGAGAATGAATCTGTGGAGAACGCATTTAAATCTAGACTAAAAATAAGGTATCAAAATTCTAGAAATGGTGTTAAGAAATTTGGAGAGAATTCTAGAATGCATAAAACTCCTAGAAATAAAGAGAATAGATGAGAAAGTAAATGAAAATATCCAGCATGCCATGTCTGTAACAAAACAAGTCATTTTGAGAAAGACCGTTGACACAAAGGCAAGCCAAAGTACCAAAATTTTGACAGATTTTGACACACGCAACTGCACTGCCGCTTGAGGCAAAAATATCAAGCGAATTATTCTGAAGAAAATGAGGACATAGACAATTTATTCTACGCATGCCACACTACTATAGAAACAAAGAACACCACATGGTACGTCGATAGCGGATATAGCAACCACATGATTGGAGATGAGAAGATATTTAAGGAGATAGACATATTAGTCAAATCCCAAGTCAAACTCATGAATGGAGAACTGGTGAAGATTGAAGGCAAATGCACCATTGCAGTGAATACCAAAAAAGGTATGCATCTAATTCGAGATGTACTGCTAGTACCTAAATTAGATACAAATCAATTGGGCGTTGGTTAGATGATGGAAATAAGGTACTCTATTTTCTTCAATAGAGACTTATGCAAAATCTATGGCAACAAGAACAAGAAACTGAAGATTGCTATTATAAAAATGCAGCATCAAAGGAATTTCCCAATTTGCTGGCACTACATTGAGATGACCTCAAGAAGATCAATCATAGCTATAGTATCGCAGATTTGACCATTTCAACTTCCACGAACTGGAGATCCTCCACTATAAGAAGATGATGAAAGATTTACATGCCATCCAAACAAATGATGGCGTATGCGAGAGATACCTACAAGGCAAACAACACAGAAAGTCATTTCCTTTAGGCAAAGCATATAGAGCTAAGAAGGTTCTTGAGCTAATACACACAGATGTGTGTGGTTCACTGAGGACTCCGACATTCGAGAAAAACAGGTACTACATTATCTTCATTGATAACTATACTAGAATGACTTGGGTATATTTCATGCCAGAAATATCCGAAGTATTTGGAATATTCAAGAAGATCAAGAAACTAGTAGAGAATAAAAACGCCAAGAAAATAAAGGTGATCAACTGTGACAGAGGTAAAGAATATACCTCAAACCAGTTTAACAAGTCTTGTGAAGATGAATGAATAGAGCATCAGTTGACAGTAGGCAACGCTTCAGAACAAAAATTGTGTCAGAAAGGAAGAATATGATAGTGTCAGACACCATGCTAACTAAAAAAGGCATGCCAAATGAGTTCTGGGTAGATGTACTCTACACGGCAGTCTACCTCCTCAACCGATGTCCATCAAAGACGGTTTAGAATAAAACTCCATCGAAGCATGGAGCAGCAGGAAGCCATCAGCACAACATCTAAGAGTGTTCAGATGCATCTACTATGTATACATTCTGAAGGTGAAGAAACACAAGCTAGAGGAAAAGAAAGAAAAATGTAAATTCATTGGCTATAGCTCTCAATCAAAAGGCTATAGAATATACAATCTCAAAACTAAGAAGTTGATAGTCAGTAGAGATATCGAATTTGACGAGAATGCTGCTTGGAATTGGGAAGAGCAGAAAGTAGAGAAACAAACTATCATGGTCCCTCAAGCCAAGATCAAACACATGACGAAGAAGTCGAAAGAGTGCAGAGTCCTCAAGCAACTATGTCATAGTCAAGTTCAATATCAAGCCCAAGATTAGCATCATCTTCCAGCAGTGAATAACAATATAAATCACCACCTAGGAGAATAAGAAGACTTGCCAAACTATACAAGACGTGCAATTTTATAACCATGGATCCTGAAAGCTTTGAAGTAGCAACTAAGAAGAAAGAGTGGGTCAAAGCCACAGAGGAGGAAATTAAGATGATCGAAAAGAACAAGACATGAGAGCTAGTGGATCGATGATCACACAAAGAAGTCATATGAGTCAGGTGGGTATACAAGACAATGTTGAATCCTAATGGCTCAATCCAGAAGTACAATGCAAGGTTAGTCGCTAAAGGCTACTCCAAATTACCAGGTATTGACTGTAATGAGACATTTGCTCCAGTTGCACGCCTATATACTATACGGATACTAATAGCTCTAGCAGCTAAAAAGAGATGGAAGATATATCAACTAGATGTGAAGTCAGCTTTCCTAAATGAGTATCTAAATGAAGAGATATATGTAGCGCAACCACAATGGTTCGTGATAGAAGGACAAGAAGACAAAGTTCTCAGGCTACATAAGGCACTATACGGGATAAAACAAGCACCATGAGTCTGGTATACCCGAATAGATAAATACTTCACCGATCTTAAATTTAGGAGGAGTTATAGATAGCCTACACTCTACGTCAAGACCCAAGGTGGGGATCAAAGACTCATTGTCTCTCTATATGTTGATGATCTTATAGTCATGAGGAACAATGGGAAACTAATCAAAGAATTTAAGGAAGGCATGTCGAAGACGATGACCGAGCAAGGAAAGATGCACTACTTTCTCGACATTAAGGTAAAAGAATAAGAGGAATGAATATTCATCTCACAAAATAAGTATACAGAGAACTGCTGAAAATATTCAAGATGAATGGATGCAAGTCTGTAGCTACTCTCATTTTCATCAACGAAAAGCTAACTAAAGAGGACATATCACCTAAAGCCGAATAGTCAACATACAGAAGTCTGACCGGAAGCATGCTATACTTATGGCTACAAGACTATATATCATGTATGCCACATGTCTACTATCAAGGTTCATGCAGAGCCCAAGCCAAGTTCATTATGGAGCAGCCAAGAGATTACTGAGATACCTGCAAGGTACTAAAAACTATGGCATCTGGCACGAGGCTGTTGACGAGTCAAAACTAATTTGCTACACAAATAGTGATTAGGCTAGATTAGTGGACGACATGAAGAGTGCATCCGACTACACCTATTCACTCGACTCAGAGATATTCTCATGGGTATCAAAGAAGTAAGATGCAATGGCTTAATTGTTAGTTGAAGCAGAGTATATAGCAGCAACACTGACAGCTAATCAACCTATATGACTAAGGCGCATTCTCGTGGACACGGGAGAACAACAAATAAGGCCTACAGAAATCTACTGTGACAACAAGTCTGTAATTGCGATGACTAGAAATCATGCCCAACACAGCATAACTAAGCACATTGCCATCAAGTACCACTTCCTACGAAAGTGACAAATGATGGACAAATTGAGTTGGAGCATTGCAAGACGGAAAAACAACTTGCTGACATATTCACTAAAGTGTTTTGTGTATCTTGAATGTGAATTATATACAATTCTGGATAACAGTCGAAGAAAGAGTTCAACTCTTAATCAACACTCCTACATTTCTAGCTACTTTGAAATCCTATAATCCAAGACAATGTGGCAACTGCTAAGGCTATCTACGTCCCTTAAGCAATATCTCCTTAAGTATCCACTATTTACATGCTTATCATTTCTCCCCACATTTATTAAGCATCATCTCTTTGAGTACTTACACTATTTAAGGGATACATTTATATTTCTCACATTTTCTTTTTATTATTTTTTTCTTAATTATATATTCAAATTAAAATAATTTATGAATATATAAAAATTAATCATTTCATTAAAACAACTGAAAATTACATAATTAAAAAATTAATTTTGAGGAAATTGTTAAAATAGTTGTGAACTTAAGAATGGGTTACACTTTATCAAAATTTGCCTTTAATTGAAATAGTTGAAACCAATTAATTAAAAGATATTAATTAATTTAATGGGTTCAAACAAGTGTTTAATTAATTTTTTGAAATATATCAAGAAGAAAATAATTTGGAGTACTCATCAATCTCTATTAGCCCGAAAAATTTGAGAATGTTGAATAACGTAAGTGCGCATTTTAAAATTTTAGTGCAAATTTACATTATAATTTGAGATTTTCATAATAATAAATAATTCATTGAGTTCCTGTAAACCATTAATTACGTAATGAGATTGCTACATAAAACTATAAGAGAATAGTGAATAATTAAAACAAACTTTCCAAATAAGTGTTTTAATTAATTTTTCGTAATTGGGACTAATTAGATAGCAAGTCCAATTCTAAAATGAGCTCAAATATATTCCACATTAAATACACAAAGCAAATGAGGTAGGAAAACAACTTATAAAAACCTCCCTAAATATGCTAAAATATATTCCACATCAAATACACAAAACAAATGAGGTGAGAAAATAACTTATGGTTTTACTTAAGTATATCTCACAAAATATAATCTTTTATCAGTTTATGGGCCCGACATTAAGTATGGGTTGTTGTGAAATTTTAATATTAGTTTTTTTTTTTATATAAAATTGATTTTATAAATAAAAATTGATATTTAATTTTTTATTAAAGCTGATTTTTGGATTAAAAAAATTAAGGGCGCCACATGGTGCCTTGTGATTGGACGATGGCAATGCGCGCCCCATTGCATCGGCGTGCTCAGCGAATCGAGCACGCAACAACGTGCTCTAACCACACCGATGCGGATCACCTAAGACATCAAAAGATTTTCCAAAATAGGGAGGGGATCGATTTCCATCTAATTAAGTGTAAGTTATAGTAATGTTTGAATTATTTGGGTACCAGTTTGATTACTAGCTAGGTGGATTTTGAAAGTCTAATTTATCATATATTAGTTCGAAATTCTTTATAAATATGTGTCTGTATCTATTCCATAATCCAAATAATACATAACCCGTGTCACACTTATAGATTTAGCACTTGAGATTCTATATCTCACTTCCGTGTCACACTTATATATCACTTTGACATTTCTTTAATCTTTTTCTATTTCTTTCTTCAATATCCATTTTCTTGTATATTAGTTAAGTTTTATAATTAATTTAGATATATAATTATTTTATAGCATTTTAAATTTAAGTTTTTAGTAAACAATTGATTACTGTGTTGACTATTCCATAATTAGTATATACGTATAAATTATAATATTTTTTTAAGCTTCAATTTATGGAAATAGTGTTAGCAAGAATTCATGATATATTATATTAATTTTTATTTTTATTATAGATATCATTCAAATGATAAATTTATTGCAGGACACGAGTGAAACATCTAAATATTAAGAAATAAGATCCGAACCGATTGGCCAACTGCTAAATACTAAAAATTGTTAGTGTCAAAGTGAAAAAATTGAAAATCATATGGTAACATACAAGAAATGAATCAAAAATCGGTTCTTAAGTTGTAACCACCCCATTCTGATATAATTTCTCCAACAAACAACCTACTCTATACGCAAACTTTGTACTTGCCAGTGTCACATATGTCGCAAAGAATCAGCTGCCCACACAAATAGCATCCATCTTTATCATAGCATCTAATTTTATTTCCAAATAAGACAACGCAACCTATCATTTTCATTTCGACACCCAAAATCTGTTGGTAGTTATTATGAAATCTATGCAGGCATGATTAAAGACGCTCAACTAGTTGGATCTGATTCATACAGAATGAGTTTGTTCCATTATAATCCATGTGGAAAAATGTGCCCTTATCGACTCCAAAGAGAGAAAGGAATGAACCTTGATGTCTATAGTTTGCCGCTGCTTCTGAAAATGGAGACAGCAAGGTTCGAAAAGAATGCTTCTGTATATATACATCGCTAGCCATTGGAGGTGTCTTCGTTTCTCATTGAATGATAACTATACAGAACTACCCGACTTTTCAGGCTCGTTTGCTGCTCCGTCCTTATTTTTTGCATCTGCCGAACATTCTCATCAACAAACGGAAATAACAGGAGTTGAAAGGAACTGAGATTCTAAAAGTTGTGCAGTGGGAAAAGATATCTATTCGTTGGTTTGAATACTTACAGTATTTCTATCAGTACTAAACGAGAGAGAGAGAGAGAGCACCTTGAAGAAATTTCGCATACTCCTGGAGTTGTGACATGAATCCTCGGTTGGGACACATTGTTGGTCTTTTCATCCTCACATGCCCCAGAGCTTCAGATAAGCTCATACCGCGTTTAAACATGAGATAAGCAACAATGATGGTAACACTGCATTGTACATCAATAAATCCAAATTCAGAACAACCACGAGAAAAACAAACAAACAAACAAACACAAAGAGATGAACGGGAATTTTCTCTGTTTATCTGCAGAGAGAATATTATAATAGTGGCATCATTTTCTTTCTAAATTATAATGTCTTAATTTTAGTTTGAGAACATTTCAGCTAATTAGGCACTTACTGAAGTTATAAACAAATGTGCCTGCTTTACAGAGATTACGATATAATTAAGCAAATAGTTGCCTACGTTGCTGGTCTTAACAAACTTTAGATGTTGTTACCAGCATTGGAGATTTTATTTTATCGCACGTCACCCTGCATAGTTCCATGATTATGTTCGATGATGCCATGGTTTAGAATAACCTGTACCACACAGAGAATTTCGAAAATTTCTATAGCTCTATAACTAGGGTCTGCCTCAGCAAGCAAAAGTAACAGATTTGAACAGCTATTACACAAGGACAGTAAACAAGCTTTGGCATATGTAATTAACAATAATGCTTATTTTGGCACTGACAGCACAATAACATATACATAACATTAAAATTCAGGGATTTATTAATTAGTTTTTTGGTTATGAGTGAGTGGACATGAAATGGATCTCCACAAGTAAATGATATTTAGTTTCATTTCAGAGAAATTAACAGATTAATGCAATTGCCTTTCAAACTTCAAAGTCCAAATCTCCATTAACAGATCAGCCATTTATTAAAACACACTTCTGTCAACTAGAAATCGAAAAAGATACCTTCTGGATCGTCCAGCAAAGCAGTGAACCAGTACACCACCTCCTGATGCCCTAGCTTCATCTATAAATGCAAAGCACTCGTCGAAGTACTGAGATAGTTTAACATCTTCTCTGTCGGGCACTGTTTTAAATCAAAATGACATTTTGATTAACTCCTTGAGTTGAATACTTAACACGCAACAACCTGGGCATTGATTTAACATAATAAAAAAATGAAGTCCAAATGCCTTGAAAGAAAAGCAGTGATCTTTTGATTGAAATATCCAGATTAAAGTCATAGCGTTAATGTCCTCTCCACTATGATACCAAATCCACAGATTCATAATCACACAGCATATTGACACAATTGATATCAAAATAAACCATGCACTGAAAAATGAAAGCGCAAAATCAAATCGGAAATCCTGCCTTCGATAATTTTGTAAACAAAATCGTTAGGATGAGAAGGGGTCAGCGAATGGGCGATAGTCAATATGTGTGTGACATTCAACGCTTTCAAAGCAGTCCTATTATTGGCAGCTCCAAGAGAGCCTAAGAAAAGGCCCTGCACGGGAGAAGAAAAATCAGACTAGTTGGGAACAAAACATCAGTAAACAATCTCAGACGTCAATACCTCTTCAATTAGGCAAGGGATGTTGTCATCTTTGAGAATTTTCGAAGCTTGAATGACTTTCAATAATGCTGCTATACGTTCCTTATATGCAGCACCAGCCATTTCTAATAAGGAAATTTCTGCAGTACTTTTGTTGTCTTCCGAGATGAACCTGTGTTGCATCAGAGATTAAAGATTATATCATATTCCATCCAAAACTCGACTCCTTCCACACACCTTATTACATGATTGTCTACTCCTTACTCCTTCCGATTCAAATTTCAATCAGAAAAGGCTCTATCTCATTACAGAACATAGTTCCAACAAAACAGATGACGTGGACGTTATTTGCATAACTATATCATAAAGTTCTTCCTTTACAGGAAATATCTCAATGTGCTATAGCAAATGCCTTTGATCAATCAAGGCATTTCAAATTTGAAGGAATTCGACTTTACCGGACTCAATGTATAAGGCAACACAGGAAGATTAATAAAGCCAATGCTTAAGAAATTAAACAATGCCATAATAAAAGGTGTGATGGAAAAAGTTTATATGCGCGCACACACGCACGCACGCACACACAATACACACACGCGCGCACGCACACACTTGCCTTTTAAATGCATATTAAGGCCAACAACATAACAAAGTGTTATCACAAAATAATCAAACAATGTGATCACTTTATAAACAGCCCAATTAATTAGTTAATGGTGTACAGCAGAAAACATTGTTGCGCATATTAAAGGAAGGGAAATCACACACAGAGAGAAAACCCAACAACAAGCTAATTGGAGATGGAGCAGAAATCGTTTTCCCTACTGTTAATCAAGATTACATCTGAACCCTCAAAGAGAAGGGGCAGTGTCTTACAGAAATGGTCCAATTAAAAAAGAAGAATTTTTAATTTAATAGCTGTAAGAAACAAGAACAATTCCAATCACTGACGCAACGATCAGTACAGATTAAAAGATAGGAGTTGAGAGCGGATCACGTACCCTTGAACGGAAGGAATAATGGGAATTTCGTATGAGAAATGATGCCTTCCTTCCTTCCTTCCTTCCTCAGAGAGAGAGAGAGAGATTCGGCAGTAGCGTGGAGCAGTGAAGTATATATGGTGTTTGCGTTGTGTAGTTTTTGGTTCTGATTCTTCTGGTCAGTCTAAAGCTGGGCCTTGCTGCAAAAAGTTACATTTTATTATTATTAAAGACTAGTATAGTTTACGCTAGAGTGTTTTAGACGATTATTAGGTCACGCACAATAATATTGAAAAGTAGGGTTTATTTTTTTCCTTTTTGCAACAATTTCAAGTTTGAGTGATTTTTATGTCTGTTAATAATGAAAAGTGCCAATTAAATTACGAATTATACTTTATTTTGTAATTTTGGTACAATTTTTACAAGTTGGTCATTAAATACTTTACCTATTTTTTATTTTATTTTTATTGCAGTTGGTTTCATACCCAATTTTCAACTATATGAAATCAAAAATCGTTTGAAATTGATGCAATTAACCTTGGATTCGTGTATGGATCTCGCAATTGAAAATATAATTGGAAATAGGGGTGTTCACGGTTTCGGAACCGCCGGTTCCGGTTTCGAGGGGGGGAACCGGAACCGAACCGTGTAGCCAAGATACGGTTTCAGTTTTGAACCGGAAACCGGCGGTTCCGGTTCCGGTTCAAAACCGCCGGTTTTTGGGTCGGTGCCGGCAATTCCGGTTCCGGTTTTCCGATATTTTTTTTCCTTCTTATGAGAACAACTTAGATAAATTTAAGTATAACAAATACATTTGTAAATTGCAACTATAACTATTTATTGATTATTCAAAATGT
>JAYDZE010059967.1:7534-25765 GCA_034509125.1 Monilaria moniliformis | reverse complement strand
ACAACAACAATAATAATAATAATTAATATAGCAACTGATTGTAGTTTTTTCGTACATTAGATAAAATTAAATACAAAAAAAGGTGTAGACATTGATATATCATATATACACCTATACATATCAGAATATAAACTTTTTTGGCAAAATATAACAATAAACTTTTTTAGGCGATATAACAAACAATACTTGGTTATACTCGCAAATCAGCACGCATTCGCCAACTCCGACAGTCAATCCGACCACCGCGAACATGGTAAGCCACGATTTTTTTCAATCGCTCCCGATCTTATCTTACCACACCATCTTCTGATGGTAATTCCTCCGATTCTGCAGGTTTGCCTGGCGTGTTTGTTGCCGTTGTTTCTCGTTCCAATCGTCAACTTATTGCCGGTCATCTTCGATTTGATCATGGTACCTTCAATTTGTATAATCTAGGTTCCGATTCGTGTTTTCGTGGAACTCAATTGATTTGACTTGACCGGAAATTGTGTCACAGGCGAAGGTTTACGGATTGTTTGGGTGGGAGTATCGGAAGCCGGCGAGAGCGCCTCCGGCTTGCCCTATTAAACCCTCCGCCACCAAAACTGCCGCCAATAGTTCAGTAAGTAGACTGTTTTGTTGATTATTGATTTCTGATGGCTTTTGTTAGGATTGGGAACAATTTGACGGTTTCAATCGAGATCTGTTTGAGTGCAATTTAATACTCGTAGATAATTTTGGGGCTCATGCTTAGATGGTTCAAATGCTTCTCTTTTTCTTTCTCTTAAATTTAGGCGAAGTTTTGAAATTGGGTTATGCTGCTGCACAAATTGTAGTTACAAAAATTCTCTGGATTGAGCCGAGGACTAAATTAGAGAGGTTTATTGTTGATATTGATGTGAATAAAATGAATGCTAGCTCGATGGCATTTAATGTGCAGCTAGTTAACAAGAAGATATTTGAATCTGCATTGTAAATTATAATTCACTAGGTGGTTGATAAATGATATCAACACGAGAAGACCGGTCATTGTATTCATGTAGCAGTAGCCTCAAGAAGTGTCATTTTTGACATACAAATGAGTTGTTTGGATCATGCTGGCAAAATCCCAGTACATGGGACTTTGTCGTTGCTGCCATATATGATTATAACATCTAACAGGGTTGTGTTTATTGCTGTCAAAATCTGAACTTTAGATGCTTGAGGTCATTCCATGTTTCACTACTTTATACAAGCTTAGTAGAACTCTGACATTGTTAGTTCATCTCTAGGAGCTCTGAGTTTGTACCAGGCTATAATTGCTTAAGAAGATTTCATAAGTCTACTCTTTAGGTTAAATTTTTTAAATGGTGCCATTGCCAAACTGCATCATCACTTTTAGATTGCACACTTCATGTTTATTTCAGTTAGTATTGAATTGCTTGATAAAGTAGGACATCTGTGTAAAAGATTTCAGGTAAGGAGGACCTTGCTGCTGCTGCTACTACTGATCCATCACCAAAACCAGTTGGAGTTGATGATGTCAAGCAAGATTGAAGATCGGCTATATCTTGTGTAGACCACAAGTGATTTCCTGTATGGAGTGGCGAAGCGCGTACTTAAATGTCAAAATGTATGTTTATAGACCTTGTCCTACTGAACTGTATCATGAATTCTTTTGGCCTAATCTACATAAATATACTAAAATAGAACAGTCGTTCTCCAAAATTTTCCTGCCAAAAACATCTAATCCGCAATTATGATACAATAATTAATTTTTATTCTAATTTCTGAAAGAAAGAAAAAAACGTCTGTCTCGATGAATTTCAACTTTTCATCCACCCAAAAAAAACTAACTTTTTATTCACCTAGAATTATTTTCCTCTGCCTCAGAAACGAATTCAGCAATTATAAACAGATATTGATTGCAACTTTTACAAGCAAATTTTAATTTAAACTAGAATATATGGCTTTAATTTTTACATAATGATATGATCTTGGCATTAAATGAAAATACAGAGACTCAGTTTAACTAATAAAGTATAAGGACCCATTTTTTTGAAAAACCTTGAAAGTGAATGTGCTTTAGTTGGCGTTGCAATAGTTTGGTTAATGCCTGAGGCCAAAAATTTAAAATTCGAGTATATCATGACGTGGTCTTTAAATTTAATGTTACAATTAATCAAAAACCTTATTATATATATAGATCTTTACCCATCTTGTGAATGATATTGATAATATACTAATATGATTTTGGGGTTGGATTTTGAACAATTCCATGATACGCGGTCTCTAACAATTATTATGATTTTTTTACAAAATAAAATAAAATAAATGGAGTTTTAAAAGTTGTATTTGGGAGTGAAATACTAACAAGAATTGAGATTCAAGATTCTTCGATGAAATCTTGGTCCAGTTCCAAATTACTTTCTCACTATTATAAAAAAATTTGAATTATAAATCACACATACTTTATATTCCATACTTATGCAATCTTGAGATAATTCAAATCTCTGACCCATTAATTTAAAAAAAATAAAAAAATTTACCAACTAAATTACAATTCATCGTATGCCATTATAAATTTTATAAATCAATCAAAACCAAGAAAACGACGAGTCTCTTACATGAGGTAAACTCTCATAAATTATGATGATAGTCCAACGAATAATACGAGGTGCAAATTTGAATGTGTCGTCAACTAAGAATCCAAATGAAATTTGGATATCACAAATACAAATTAATTAGAGGTGGGGTCTGAAATTAAGACGTGCAATACCAATAGAGATATTTGCAGCCGCCCACTTGTCATCTTTTCCCAACCGACAGTTACTTACACCCCATCCAATCAAAACAGGTGCTTTGACTTTTATTCAGATTAGCCTAATTACGTTTTAATCACACGGGTTAAATAAATCCCCCCACAGTTACTTAAGGATTTTATTATTGGAAAATTGACCCCTCTAAATTCGAGAGGACAATTTCATTTATACACTATTAAATATCTTATTTCGCCATTTCCGGATGTTCATCATTAAATATTTCATTTAACTTTTACTACTTTTGTTCAGTGATCTCGTATTCCACTACTCATTCTACACACATTTCATTATAAAACTAATATATAAAAATGAGATTCACATTTCACTATTTTTTACCTACATTTCTTAAAATTCGTGAATCAAATGGAATATTTAATGATGAACTGAAGAAGTTTTTGTTCGTATTCAAATACAACCAAACAATAACATGAAAGGCATAGCCAAGAGAGGGCTAGTGTAGGGCTCAAGAAGGGGCGGATCTAGAGATACTGCTTCTTATTCTGTGCCGGAGCAATTTATAAAGCACAGGCTGAAACAGGTGAAATCAAAGGGCATTACTTGAATGCTACTGCTCCAGCACCCCCAACCATTTCTTATAAAAAACTTAACAAAAACTTGTGATTTTATAATTTTAGCATGTTCATCGACTAAAAGTTTCAATTCTAGCACTTTTGATCTATTTTTGATCTCTTCCGGAAAAAAAAAATTATGACTGTGATAACGATTTAGGTAAATTTGTTTAATATGGCATGTTGAGATTAAATACATGGACCTATTAAAATAAATTCTAATAATATAAAGACATGAAAATATGTTTTGCCCTTTAATTATTGACTCATGATTAATGATTGTTTGTTTTCATTAGTAAACCTAATGCATATATGCCAAGAATTTGATGGGCACCCAAAGCACCTTACTATATAACCAAAAATTAATAATTAAAAATTGGTGTAGTTGTGAGTTATGACTTAGCAATGAGTCACGCATTCCATCTTTCGTAAACCATTTAAACTAGTTGTACATTTCTCGTCCACAATTACTCCTACACTATAAACAATAAAGAACATATGTATCCTAAGAGAATTAGTTGAACATTTTCTTTACACTATTTATGAGTCCTAGAGTTGTTTACCTTGTTTGACACCCGACGTCAGCGGCTCGCAAGCTTCCGTTACGGCCAGAGCCAGCGGCCTATTGTTTTGCAGCGGCGGTAAGTGGACGAAAATCACAGACAATGCTCTGAATCTTTAAAATATATTTTACTTTGCAGAACAAATCTATTACTTGTGTCCCACAAATTTTAGTAATAAATATTAATTATAATTTTCTATGTGATAATATTTTTCATTTTGTGATTTAAATTTTATAAACTAGTAAATAAATAGTGGGTTTACAATAAACACACACATACACAAAAGAAAAAGAAAAAAAGAACACCTGGAATAAAAAGGTTGTTTACCGATGGCGCGAAATCATGAGGAAAAAGACAAAGGAAACTCCACCTCGCTAGCAGCCAATGATACATGCACCCCGTTTCCTACCCCCACCCCACCAAACAAATTTGCAGGTGATTCTCAAAACGATTGCCAATTCCACCATTTCTTCAATTCAAAGAAAAACCCCAGCTTTCCGCAAACATTTTTATTTTTGCTTCAATCATTGTCACTTTCACCCACATGTTTTGGCCGCCGAAAACTACTACTTTTCCACTCGCCCCCTCTTGCTTACACATATATGGCAAAAATGGTGTTTAGACCACAGCAAGGCATAGACTGATTAATCCCATTCCATATCTCTGAGAAAAGGGCGTAGATTTCTTGCTTATACTGGCGAGAAAAGGCGCGATATTTTGTGGTTGGGGATTGGTAGAGTGAAACCACCTTGTTCCCATATTCGGAAATAGCAAGTTTTTGTGTTTAATAGGGATAAAGAGTTGATTTTTTTTAGTGGGAGATTAATTTTGAGGGGATGGGGATAGTGTACGAGGATGCTGTGATGATCAGGCAGTCGGAGAGAGAAGACGAACCTAGTGTGATAACCGTGAATTGTCCGGACAAGACTGGTCTAGGCTGTGATCTTTGCCGCATAATTCTCTTCTTTGGGCTCACTGTTGTTAGAATCGGTATGTATTTGAAGCCCATCACTTGGTTCGTTGTTATTGCATGTAACAGATTTTTGATTCCTGCTAACTTAACTAAGTTGAGGTTTCATGAGTTATTTGATGACATGTAATGGGAATCATATACTCTCTGTTTTGATTCTTGTTCAGCTGCACTTCGTGTCTGTGAGTTTATTCTTGTTGTCTGTACCGTTTCAAGATTGATTGAAATGATACATTGTGTTAGTAGCTGCTTTATGGTAGTGATTCTCCCCAATTTCTTGATTAGGTCATAGATGTGAGATGGTTTGAGTTTGATTCTGATATATGTACTTTTTTTTTTCTGATATATGTACTTAACTGTAGATGTATCAACTGATGGGAAATGGTGCTACATAGTGTTCTGGGTGGTGGGAAAATCGAGCACACGATGGGGCTTGTTGAAGAACAGATTGATGGGGGTGTGCCCTTCTTTTCTGTTGGCTAATGGGATTTCATATGATAGACCGGAGATGCGCCCCCCCAAGCCCCCTGACGTATACCTCTTGAAGTTCTGTTGCTACGACAGAAGGGGCCTTCTGCATGGTAACTCATGTTTTTCGTGTTACGTTTTGCAATTAAGAAATTTGAATCTTGGTTCCATTGCACTGATGTTGTAGTTTTTTGGAAGGCGATTCGTCTACTTGATGTGTTTAATATGCGGTTTTAAACTTAGTTTCAGCTGCTTTGTTGTTGGTTTTGAAGTTTCTTGATCCATCCAGTTTCTTTGGCAGATGTAACGGGGGTTCTTTGTGAACTTGAACTTACGATTAAGAGAGTGAAGGTGTCGACAACTCCTGATGGAAAAGTTATGGACCTCTTCTTCATATCTGACTCGAGGTTTCAAAATTTACAGTTTTGTAGGATTTAAATGCTCTCATATTTATGAAGCTTGCAATAATTTCCCAATTTTTCTTGGTGCTTTTTGCTGATGCATCCTCTTTTATGATGCTAATGTTTGTCTAAACATCTATTTAGTCATTTTCTAGAGAAGTAAGCAACTTCTTAGCTACCTTGAATTTTTCACTAAATATAAATTTTATTTGAGAGTGACTTAAATTCTTGAATTATTGTACTTGAACCAGGGAACTTCTGCATACAAAGAAGAGAAAGGAGGACACATGTGACCATTTAAAGGCTGTTCTGGGTGACGGGGCCATCAGCTGCGACATAGAAAGGGTGGGTCCCGAAATCACATCGTCTGCTCAAGGACCCTCGTTTCTTTCAGACGGAATCATTGAGGACATGTTCAATGTAGAGATGCTGAATCAAAACGAAGATGACTCCATCGCCTTTAGATGTCCCTCAATCATGATGGATAACTTGTTGAGTCCCTCTCACACACTAGTCCAAATTGTTTGCCGGGACCACAAAGGTCTTTTATACGACGTCATGAGAACTTTGAAGGACTGCGACATCCAAGTATGTGTTTTTCGTACATTGAGTTCGTGTTTACTGGATTTTCTAATGGTTAATCATTGATAATTACGTACCAGGTCTCCTATGGACGCCTGACAAGGAAAGGAAATGCTGAGTGTGAGCTCGACTTGTTTATCATGCAAGCAGATGGTAAGAAGATAGTCGACCCCAGCAGACAGAATTCATTGAGCACCCGTCTTAAGGTGGAACTAAGCCGTCCTCTAAGATTAGCATTGATCAGCCGTGGCCCTGACACTGAATTGCTCGTTGCAAATCCCATCGAGTTATCTGGAAAGGGTCGTCCCATGGTTTTCCATGACATAACTCTTGCTCTCAAGATGCTAAACAGACCAATCTTTTCGGTACTTCCTCACTTGTATTCTTAGCTTGATTCTTCCTTCTGATCCTTATTCAAACCATTGTTGATCTAGTATGGCTACCTTTTATAGGCTGAAATCTCAAGGCATGTCATCGGTGATCATGAGTGGGAAATTTACAGAGTTCTACTCGATGAAGGGGAAAGTGGCTCTGCTTCAAAGAAAGAGATAGAGGCGACAGTGTGGAGAATGCTAATGAGTTGGGAGTAACAATGACGTTGGTGCTCGTAGCTGCTCTGCAACAGGCTCTGCTGGAGGTTGATATGCTTCAACGCTGGATCAGCCGATATAACATGTAAATATTCTCTGTTTTAAATATGTATGTATATGAGGAAAGCTTAGGTTTGTGAGCTTTTAGATGATGCTTTGACCAATATTTTGGCTTTTAGATTGAGCAACAATGTAACAAGGTACGGAAAAGGGTATTTTTCCCTTGCAATAGATATTCAAATAAAAATGGAATTTCATCATAGTTTTTGCCTTGTAATTCTGTAACTTTGAGAAAACACACACACACACAAATCTCTCTAACATGACACACGTGGTTACAGTTTCCAGTATATGCCTAGTTTGTGGAGTATGCCAGAAACCACTGACCAGAATGTGATTTCAGCAAATATGACATACAAAATTGTTCCAACTCTCTCCGAATTCCACACATCTACGAAAACATGCTGCCTTATCCACTTCACCTGAAAAAATTATAAAAATAAATTATTGCGCTTCCAATGTCAAAAATCGGATCGAATTTATAAGACTCTCAACTTTTTCCCTTGTTCTTACCAGATTTCTGTCTGGATTCTTGAAATACCATCCGTTGATGAATGCTGCGAAAATCCCCTGAGCTGCCAGCACGAAGACCAGCATCGCATTCATCCCTATCCATTCCAGGAACAAGAATGGTGTTCGCAGTCCATAGACATCAATCTGCAAACACCCAGACAAACCATACTGTCACAAGATGGTCGCGTCCAGAACTTCCTGGGCGAATCTGAAGTTTTAGATGATTACCACTATGTATAAGAGAGAGAATACAATGCCTGCTGCACCAGCTGTGAAGCAGACATAGCTGAAACTATACAGCTGCTTGTTGATGGGAATAGCTGCAAGAAATAAATTTCAAATGAATTAAATTTTCAAGAATATTCAGATAGTAGAATGAGAGAAGTATTTGTATAAGTATATACCATCTGTGAAATGAAGAACACAGGCTACAATTAGTAGCAAAATTCCCATTGATACCCACTGTTTGAGCCTTTGAGCATGATCCTGATTGCATGGTTTTAGATTCTTGACTTGAAATTTTGAACTGATTTTGATGCCAATGGATTCTTACCTTAAAATGAATCAGCACATGTCCGTAATGGATGCCGATAGTGCCAGTAACAATGGCTGAAATCGAGCTACAAGAAAATTCAGACAGTGTTTGTTCATTTCTGTTATGATCTGACATTTCTATGGATTTTCTCTGATAGGAATGAAACCACCGAGTGAGAGAGAGAGAGAGAGAGACCTCAACAGCCCTTCTGGTTCAAATGGAGCACGGCACCAAGTAGGCGCATCGTCACGAAGGAGACCAGAATCTGGAGAGCTAAAAGTGCATGCCTGCATATTCAGCCAAGAATCACAACATGTTGAGACACAATAACATGAATTTTTGAGAAATTTGTTTAAGTATCTGAACTGACCCTTAATCTTGCCCAAACTGGTTGAGTGTACAGATGATTGATGCCCCAGAATTGTCGATCCACGTAGCCAACTGCATTGCATGCAGGGCCTAGATGCCCTCTCATCCCACATTTTACCTGAAAATTTAGTATTCCAAATCTCATTTACTTTCTTTGGTGGTTATGTTTTACTAAAATCATTGCTGTTTGTTACTGTGTATGTTCCAGCTCTGCCATCCTCCTCGGACACCACGAAACCCCAGTCGGGAACGTAGAGGGAGAACGTCGTGATCATGTATATAGCAAATGCAACGAGCCCTCCAGCCCTTGAAACACCAGAAAAAAACACAATCTGAAATCATGCTGCATTAGATGAAATGGGAAACAATTTTTTGAATGAAAGAGAAATAGCTGACCATTGCCATTTATATGCAGCAAAGATCGAGAAATGACCGGATTTCAAACTTTCTGGTCTGACCTTGGAGGTCACAGTCTCTATCAAAGCCACAACAAAGTATACCAAAGCTATTCTCTGCTTGCATATGAATCAAGAAAACGTATCAGCAGAGAGGCAGAGTTCGATTCTTGAATAGATTCTTCCCTTATATTTCTATCTTGCTGCTTAGCATACACTCTTGATCTACAGAAAATATGAGAAAAGTAATAATAAGGTGAAAGCCCGTCACCTGGAGAATGCCACACCACCGAATTTGCTTCATGTCGACTCCATAAGTCAGATCATATGGCGCATGAGAATACCCTCCTGCAAAGGTAATAAGATTTGTTAGTTATTCATGAAGTAGAGAAGCAACATCAACATACATTCTTGGTCGAGTTTGTTTGCATTTTTCAAATATGAGATCTTGTTAGTCAATACCTTGAAGCAGAATCCCCCAAAAGATGAGCTTCAAAGTCCTCAAGATTATCTTTTTAACTGCGTACTTGACCTCTGGAATCCTCTGTCACAGGTTGAATTATAACTGAGATGAGTGCAAGGAAATGGCGAAAATTGGGAACTGATAAAGGGGTCCTACCTTGAGTGCAAGGGCTATAGCCACACCAACAATGAAGAGGAAAAATGGCAGCACGAAATCAGCCAACGTGCAGCCATTCCAAGGTGAGTGGTCAATCCGTGGATAGGCCTCTCCAGCATCATCCACGAGTATCATCAACTACATTCGCAACATCACAATCATGTACGGAAGAATGAAAGTGTTTTGTTGCAGTAGATTTTTGTTACCACTATGGTTAGGCCTCTAAATGCATCCAAGGTGGCCACCCTTTTTGTCTTTTGCTTCGTCAACGGCTGCTCCTCCGCCTTCTGTTCCTGCGGCAGGTCCAAGGTTGTCTTGCTCTTCTGCTCATTGTCATGATTCTTGTCTCCATTAACATCCCCTGCTACTTGCTCGAGTTGATGGCCATTAGCTCCGGTTTCCATTCGTGTTCCATTGCCACGCCCCTCCTCCAACCCCTTCGGATCTTCCATGAAAAAACTCTCAAGGTCTGCAGTTTCTTACAGCTTAACTTGTAAGAAAACAACACAGCCAAATTATATATAAAAGACACTCGTCGATTTCAGTTGAACTAGTCCGCAAGAGTGCCTTTTGGAAGTGTGTATTTGGATGGTTACAGCTGCCATTGGTCAATCTTTTTTGAGGCAGCCATTGTTAAATCTTAAGCTGCTGTTCTTGTGGCCCATTTTATGCAGCCGGCTCTGCAGAAAATGCAGTTTGTGTTAAACTCAAGACAGCTGTTGAGTTATTGCATTCTCTTCTTAAAACAATTTCCATTATGTTTGAGCTGCCGCCTTTTGTTAAATAAATATAGCCTTTTATTTATTTTTATATATTTTATGGCAGATGACAAATATATGATCTAATAACAAAAATTTACTTTCACTTTTTATCTGAATCCGACGCCATTTTTGAGACAAAATAGCATTCTATAATCAAGCATCTCCTCATTAAGCAATCTATATATCCTGTTACCAAATGAAATAACGATCCATGTCATCATTTACACTCATAAAAAGAAAAAATATATTCTATAATGAATAATAATGAATTTAATTTTCGATTTCGATTTTATAATTAACTTCTTGTATGCTATTTTTCAACTTTAGAGCATATATTAACTCATATTTCTTTTTCGACGGTTTCAGTTCTAATTATAATTCATTTGATAACCTTTTTTGTCGATGAAATCGTAAAACTATATGATTCATCCGAAAATGGCATGATAATAATCTTTTTGTGTATAACAGAATTATTAATTTATCGTTGGATTTATTCATTTTTGTATGCGAGCTAATTCGCACGGTCCCTCTTTACTCCAAAACCTATAAGGTAAATAAATTTAATAAAACTAATTTTTTTAACATAAAATAATTTTTATTGAATATATAAATTAAATTTGTATAACTGTTTAATTGGTATTTTGTTCGATCTTGATTTTTTGAGGTAAAATGAAATATTTTCTTCGTCCACTAAAAATAGTTCTTTTTTTCTATTTTTATCCGTCCACCAAAATTAGTTTTATTCTATTTTAAAAAAAATTCTGACAACATAATACATTAATAAACCCTAAACATTAACCTATTTACACTTTATATCACTAGGACCCACCATTTTACTAACACTACATTAACCACTTTTTCTATCTATTAATTTACCAATTGCGCATTAAAGTTCATGTCGTCTACTAATAAGACTATTTTTAGTGGACGGATGAAGTATATAGTAATTAAGTTTCATTCATTAATTTTATTTGTAATTTACTAACTTGTAAAAGGCATTTATTCACAGCTCCTTATCTTATAAACCATACTCTCCTCTCTCTTTCTCAAAATATAACCAAAATAATAAAAAGATACAAAATAGTAATTTTTTCTAGTAAGAGAAAAAAAGAAAATTATTTATAATTTCTGGAAGATGTTAAAATATAGAATAATAAAATTCTTCCACATGTAATCCCCAGTTTCGTCTCTCTCTCTCACATTCAAATATACGTGCGCGTATATAAGTTACGCGCACGTAATCGTTCCAATACGGTTCTCTCCATTCCGCTCCTCCGATCGCCGGGGCATTCCGATCTCCGGCGATCCATGATTGCTTCTCCAACTCGCCGTATTTTCTTCCGGCGCGCTGCTGCAATAGATACGTTTTTCACTCCTATTGCACAATCGTTAAATCATTTCTTAATTTCTTAATCGTCTGGATCCATCTCTACCTTTCGTTTTTCCGATTTGCGAAAACCTATATATGTAGAATATAGTTTTACTTGTATAGATATATATATACATATATGCATATCTTTGTGTATGTATATCCATACATACATTAGAGCCAAGATGTTTCACAAGATAATAAAGAGAGGCCACCGCAAGGTGGCGAAATCCGATGTTGATTTCGCCTATCCTCCGCCGGGACGGAGCTCCGCCTCCGACCTCGTCGTGTGCCACGCCTCCCGCGGCGTCGCACGGCCGAATTTACCCCAGCAGCCGCAAATGCCTGCTGACGCGGTGCCGGAGCGGCCACCTCTCCGCACAATCGAAAATCTACCGACGTTTCGAGATGTTGTGCCTGTGGATCGCCAGGATTTGTTTCTGCGGAAGCTGAAGATCTGCTGCGTGCAATTTGATTTCTCCGACACTCTGAAAATGGCGAAGGAAAAGGACATTAAGCGGCTGACTTTGATTGAGCTCGTCGAATTTATTCAATCCGGTTCTGGAAAAATTACTGAGGCGAATCAAGGGGAATTGGTTAAGATGATTTCGACCAACATTTTCCGGTGCTTGCCCCCTGCCTCACATGAAAGCACAGGTTCTGAGAATGCTGAAGCCGAAGAGGAGAATCCATTTTTTGATCCTTCTTGGCCACATTTGCATCTGGTTTATGAGCTGCTATTGCGGTATGTGGTCTCACCGGATACAGACACGAAGACTGCCAAGCGCTACATCGATCATTTCTTTGTTATGAAATTGCTTGATTTGTTTGATTCTGATGATCCGAGGGAGAGGGAGTGTGTGAAGACTATTTTGCATAGGATATATGGAAAATTTATGGTTCATAGGCCATTTATTAGGAAGGCGATAAACAATATATTCTATAGATTCATGTATGAGACAGGGAGGCAGAATGGGATGGCCGAGCTGCTGGAGATACTAGGGAGCATCATCAATGGTTTCGCATTGCCAATGAAGGAGGAGCACAAGATGTTTCTTGCACGAGTTTTGATACCGCTCCACAAACCGAAGGCGCTGGGGACGTATCACAGCCAGCTATCGTATTGTATTACACAGTTCGTGGAGAAGGATTATAGATTGGCGGATACCATTATTATGGGCCTATTGAAGTGTTGGCCGGTCACCAATTCGCAAAAGGAGGTTCTTTTTCTTGGGGAACTTGAGGAAGTGTTGGACGGCACGAATACCGTGGAGTTTCAGCGCTGCATGGTTCCTCTGTTCAGACAGATTGCCCGTTCCATCAATAGCTCTCAGTTCCAGGTTTCAAAAGCTCACCATAACTCAATAAAGTATTTGGTTGCATTGCCGTGTTGTTACTAGCTTTTTCCTTTTCTTGTGCTGCTTAAATCATCTGATTTTTTGCTTGGTATAACTGCTGATTTCTCTGTTTGATGAATTATTTATAATTTCTCTACTTGTCCAGCGGTTCAACAATTTGCATTTTTGCGTCTATTGATTGTTTACATTGCATGGTAAGTTGTTCTTCTATTCGGTTTCAAAACAATCAAGATAACCTCAAGATTTGGTGCATTCTGTACCCTTCCAATGCCACTTTAGTGTTCACTCCATGCCTCTGTCACTCATTCTGTGTAGTCGATGATTTATTTTGATTCTGCTGCTATAGTGTCTTACATTCTGGTATCCGTTCAGAATTTTGATCTATATGTGCCTGTTTAATGATTTGGCATATTCTTGATATAGTGATTTGGTCAAGCATTCACACTGTATTTGAATGGTTGCTAATGTACAAATGCTCTATTGTAACTTGAGAATGATTTATTCAAGTTCTCATAGTCGTTGCTTTAAATGCACCTTGTTCATTTATGTCTTCACCCTATAAACTAGTTTGGAAGTAGAATAATTGTCTTGTTATTCTTTAGTTTTCCTCATCACTCTCATAGAGAATCGTATATATTCATTGCTTGTAGTTGTCCTGAAATCATGCATCAGTCATATTCTTACGAGCGGTATCTTATTGGGGCCAAATGACTGTTTCAGGTTGCAGAACGAACTCTTTTCTTGTGGAACAATGACCACATTGTAGAGCTGATTGCCCAGAATCGGAGTGTTATCTTGCCAATCCTTTTTGAGGCTTTGCAAAAGAATACGCAGTATCATTGGAACCAGGCAGTACACAGCTTAAGTCTTAATGTTCGGAGAACGTTCATGGAGATGGATGGCGATCTATTTGAAGAGTGCCGGAGGCAGTACAAAGAGAGGAAAGCCAAGTGCAGGGAGCTGGAGGAACAACGAGAACTAACATGGCAACGACTAGAAGCAGCTGCTGCTGCTGAATGACGAAGGGGGACGAAGGAACACGTTCATCACATAGTCGATTGATCCTCAAGAAGATTGGATTGGATTCATTTCCTCAGTCTCAAATCTCCAAGGTACATAATTTTGTATTCACTTATTTTTTCTGTTGTTACTTTGCCTTGTTTTTCTGGCAAAGAAAATGGCAGTGTAATTATAGATGTTATGTGCTGCGTATTAGAGGTTTGTGACTTTTATTTGTTTTTGTACCGATCAAATCAATTGCACCATTGGGTGAAATATCTCTCGTATCTTCAACTTCTGTGTATTACTTTTATTTCTGGCAAAGCAAATGGCACTGTAACTAATCCATATTTATATCCACAATTCCTTCTGTCCTAATGTGGCATAATATATAGGATTAATTGATTGTCAAATTTAACATAACCTTCCATTGCATTTGTAAATACAACACAAAATTTTCAGAGATTGTAGTTGCAACAAAATCTTTCAACCTTTTCCAATTATAGCACTTCCAATTTCTTTATTTTTCTTTTATTTTTCATCGAGTGGCATGCAATGTGTAAAATGATTTTTTGGTGTTGTTATTAGTTGTATGTATTGGGACATGACATTTTCGTGGATTTTACAGCGGACTCATAAGATGTCAGTTGCCGAAAATTGGGGGTGTTATAATTGAACATAATTAGAATCTTGTGTTGTAATTGTGATATTTGAAAAATCATATTGTAATTGCAAATTCAATGAAAAGTTTTGTTGAAATCCAACCATTTTATTTTGATTCTTATTAGGCCATCAAATTATCGACATTTTTTATGCTAATTGGTGCATGAAAGCCCCAATCCCCAAATTAAATTGCATGAAAACTTCGAACTCAAAATTTAAAAAATACTGCCACCGCCCAAAAATAAATAAAAAATGCGTCTATCTCATAGCCTTGTATAAGTAACATACATCATGTATAATTGTTAGATACTAAAAAGAAATTTTGTTACAAGAAATTTCCGAGTAGAAAGATGGGGAAATCCGTTTCTCTTTTTTCTTTCTCTTTTTTCTTTTTCTTTTTCTTCTCTCTCTCTCTCTATATATATATATATATATATATATATCTTTTCCTTATTTTTTCTTTATGATGTCAAGGATTATATTGTGCGATAGAATGGACACTAATAATATTACAATATATAATTAGAATTGAATAGAGTTAAAAAGATTGGAAGTGTGGAGTTGACTTGAGTGGAGTAGTGGGAATTGATGGAAGTGGTTTTCCTTCTCGATATATTTAGGTACTTTTAGCAAACAAATTTTATATTTCAATTTGGCAAGTATGAAAGTGAGCTAATGGATGATGCAATATTACATATGCATGTGTGCATAAATTCCATGATTTATTTTAAAATTTGCAGTGCACCTCCGATAACGGTAGCCCATATATCTAATGGCGTTTTTATTTTTGTTCAAGATGTAGGCGCACTTGCTACTAACTACTATTAACTAAGTTAAATTGGATGGGTTCTCATAAATCATACACGTGTCTGGTAAATTTAGTGTTCGTTTTGTTTTAGGAGATTAATTTAGTGTTTGTTAATTCCTCTCATCAAATTAAACTCTTCTCGTCAAATTATTCTCATATTTCAATGACTGCTGATAAGCAGCCACGTTATGGTTGTCCATAAGTGATTTTTTGAAGAAATCAGACCGTTTCTTTTAGCCTATAAATAATAAATGTTAGAACTTAACCAGAAATTATAAATAAATCGATTTTTTTGTATTGAACCAATTTATGGATAATCATAATATGGCTGTATAGATTTACTGAATTGCAACTGAGTATTTGGTTATTAGATTCAATTTCAGTTGTACTTTAATATGATCTAGTATCCAATGAGGGATGGAGCTAGATTGGATCTTAGGGGGCCCACGGGGCCCCAATATTTACAAAAAAAATACTAGTATATAATTAGTTTAATAATTATAATTCAGAAATGTAGATTTCACATATATTGTTTGTTGCTAATTTGTCTTCTAGTTTACATACTTCTTGCCATTCTGTTATTTAATTCTGTTTCATTATTTCTTTTATATAAGAAAATATCTTATATTGTTGTGATCTCATAAGTTGTTAGGTGATCATGTTTTTAATTTTATTTTGACGATGCCACATAACTCACACAATATTATGCTATTATCAAAATTATTTTTATTAAAAAAAAATATTTTTACTACTTTCTAAATTTATGATTAGTTGAATTTACAAAATATTTCTGCTCCGTCACCACTATTAATTTCTAACTGTATTACAGCTGCTTATTCACATCAATTAATATAATCAATCATCTAAAACAATATGCTTAATAAGTAATGTATAAAAATAAAATAAAATATGAATATAATCAATACGAGAGAAACGATGCATCAACAATCTTATGTCCCAAATATAATTTTATATCTTATCCTTATACTATGAATACATTTGACTACTATTATACACATTTTCCGACGAAAAGAAGTCGAAGATGAAATGATGAGTTCCGTCACGGCCCATTTTGGCCGTTATCCCAAGAGCCCCTTGGAATCGAGTGGTGATTGTTGATATCAACTTCGTCGGCCGCCGCCACCGCCGCCGCTCTCTGATCCGTCTTCTTCACCTCCCGCTCCAATTCCACCACCAATTTTCTATTAGTTGAAACAGCTTCACCTTTCTTTCCCCACACCAGAAGCAGCAGCAGAAACAAGAGCGCTACAGCATTGATTTTCGAGGCCATAATTAGCAATGTGTTTGTTCTCTGAGGAAGTTAATTTGCTGGTAATGAGGTACGTATAGAGGACCATATATTTATAGAGAGATGAGAGAGAGAGTGGAAGAAGGTGGAGCGAGCACACAGAAATGAGGCGATGAATGTGAGATTTACACGTAAAATAAATCAAATGATAAGCCGCCAAAGACAATGAACTGGGTAAGTGCTCCATAATTAACAGTTGATCCTTCAGTTTAGGGTTGAGATATTTATGGTGAGTAGAAACTTTCGTCAAATAGAAATCGGCCACCGCATGCCCCACCGGCCACCGCCTCCGCCGGTCCACTTGCAGCTGCTCTTTCTTAGATATTTGTGGCGCGGAAAGTTCTCGAATACTTGGAATAAATCCTAAATTTCGTTCATTTATTTTCTATTTTTTTTTCAGATTCTTTGCTTCATTAATCTCCATCGATGAAAAGAAAATCACGCATTAATAATTGTCATTTAAATCATAACTTTTGGTTAACTTTTGGTCAATCTAATCATTTTTTAAACTGGAATATAAAATCACTACTTTTGACATTTTCTCAATTGACGTGTAATTTCCGACACGGACAAAACATTTGTTCTTCAAAACGATGTCGTTGAGATAATTGTTATTTAAATCATAACTTTTTATTGAATTTCGGCCGACACATCACCACCAATTTCACCGGAATTTTGATCTGTGAGATCATTGAGAAAATATCAAAAGTTATGATTTTATGTTCCAATTTCAAAAGTTATGGAATTGACCAGAAGTCAACAAAAAATTATAATTTAAATGACAATCATCCCTATTTTAAATTTCAAGCTAGAATATTAGGTGGAATTTATTTTAATAATTAATGGGTAACATGTTATTACATGACAAAATATTATACAAGAATTTAAAGAAAAAAAAAAGAAGACTTGTAATATTTATAGTCATAAGTAAAGAGCATTAATGGGCTTGTCATATTTATTGTTACTGATGGGCCATGAGCCCAAACTGCGAGCCCAATGGTCACCCAGAGCCCGAATCGCCGGTTCAAGTTTGGTTCCAAACTTGCAAGTACCTAGGAATTCCATTTTTTATATCTTTGTATTTTTTTTCTTTTATTTATTATTTTTAATTTTTGTAAGTTTCAGTTTATAAAATTTAATTATATATAATAAATTTATATTGTTGAGATTGTTGTTGATTGGATTTCTATTTTTGTTAGGAATGAAGGGAAATGAGAATTGGAGATTTTGATTTTTCATTCACAAAGTAAAAGGAAGGTAAGAGCCACTCGAATCGTGGTATGCACCGTTTGGCCATGTGTACTTTCAAGGCTTACTCTACTCTTTTAGTAGTTTTTTTAGATATATACATATGTACTCGATATGACTCGAACATTCGATCTATTAATTGAAAGAAAAACCAACTAAATTGTGTTTTGTGACGGCATGAGTTTGTGTTTATTTGCAATTTAAAACATTAGATCATCATATTGGTACTTTTTCTTCCCCCACTTTCGAATTTTTCCTTTTAGACTTTTTGCCAAAATGAGGTTTAATGAGATCCGGTTATG
>JAYDZE010059966.1:0-44178 GCA_034509125.1 Monilaria moniliformis | reverse complement strand
ATTTAGAAAGTGGGGAGAAGGGGAGAGAGAGTTAGGGTTTGGAAGGGGGAGGAGTGGGGAAAAAGTGAGAAAAAAGAAGAGGAAAATGGGTTAAAAAACTCAAACCCGCGACTGGCACCCGGCCGGGTGGACCTTGTGCCACACCACCCGGCAGGGTGCAACCTTCTGTCTCTCCAGACGCTTCCACCCGGCCGGGTGGTACTGAAATGCATGTCCACCCGGCCGGGTGCAGCCTTCTGGTGCCGAATATCTTACCACCCGGCCGGGTGGAGCTGAAAATCACACCACATGGCCGGGTGAGACTTCGCTGAGTGAAGTCGCATGTCCCACATGCGTTTTTCCCATTGTGGGAAATTAAAAAAAAAAGGTTCCCATTTTGGGAACCTTTTTTGTGGATCCTACTAGATCTAGAAATTTGCCATCTGATAGATGATAGCTGTAATTAATTCCAAACTTTGAAGCTCTGTTGCTTATTGTTACTTGGATTGGTATGGGATTCCTTTTTATTAGGACAACTTTAATACACTTAGTATGTGAAAGGGGCAATAACGCTATATATATTGAAAATTTAGGAGCAATTGTTTGGTTTCTTTTGATCTCATTCTCTATAATTTTTCTGTATGGCTAGGGGGCGTTTGTTAGTCATATTAGGATTGTGTGGGATAGCTAAACCGTGTTAGTATTTAGGATAAAGTTTTATGATAAAGATAATGATAAAGATTTTAGTATGTTGTTTGGTAAGTAAGATAGAAAGTAGAATAATAATATTTAAGTATTTGCTTGTATAGATTATATTATAGATAAGGTGTAAAATGACTATATTACCCTTCTTCAAAATTTTAAATTTAATAATAAATAATTATCCTAATTATTAATTTACTAAATAAAGTTATTGATTTATTAATTAATAATAATATTAACTGAATAAATTAATCAAATGAAAAATATATAATAAATTTATCATATTACTTAATGAGATAAGTTAATTAGGTAATAAATGATTAATTAATTTTAATAACAAATAATTATCTTAATTAATGATATTTTTACATTCGTGAAAATATGATTATATTTTTAAATTTAATAATAAATAATTATCTTAATTATTAACTTATTAAACTGAATTATTGCTTTGTTAATTAATAACAAGATTATTTGAATAAATAAATCAATTTTAATTTTTTAAAGAATTAATTAATACTTGCTTTAATTAGTGTAAGCAAAATTGAGAATTAGTAAGATTTATTTGTTGATTAATAACTTAAAAATGGTAATTAATTTTACTTATTAACCAAAATAGATGATTACTTACATTTTTTTACCTTATTTATTAGTTAATTAGTAAAAGATAATTAATTGTGTTTGGTTCACCATTTCCGGCGACGCTAAGAACACCACCACAGTCTCGGTCACACCTAAATCGATCAAATCGTAATCCGAAATTAGCTACAAAAATGAAGACAGAATCGAGAAGCCAACCCAAAGCAAGAAAATAATCTAAATTAATCCAAATTGAATATAAAATTAGCCTAAAAATGAACATAATCTGCAAAATTGAACCCAAAATTGATGAAAAAAGGCTCAGATACCCATAATCATCACAGCCTCAAGAATAACATTTTTGTTCACCACAATGTCGGTCACACCCAAATCGATCAAATTGAAATTCGAAATTAGCCCAAAAAATGAAGAACACAATCGAGAAGCCAACCCAAAGCAAGAAAAGAATCGAAATTAACCCAAATCGAAATCCAAAATAGGCTCAGATTTGTACAAAATCATCACTGCCTAAAAGTAACCACTGATTCTCGAACATGCAGCCACGGCGGCCATGGTGTGCGACGGACCTCCGCCGACCCCACTACCACCAGACAACAAAGGCAAACCCGAACAACAACACAATATCGAACCAAAAAATGGAGCAGAATCGTGAGCACACAATCAATGGTGGCCATTGTGAGACCACTACCGCCGCGAAACCCACCACTACCGCCGCCTAATCCACCACTACCGCCAGTCAAACCAAATCTCGCAACCTTCGACCAGATCCGGCGGCTCAGACCCCACCATCACCACCGTGATATCCACCACTACTGCCGCCCCCTCAAGTCGACAATCGGCCGAAATCCGGCAGCTCAAATGGCCGAGTGATGAAGGACGAAAAGGAAGACAAAGATCCTGTGAAAAAACCTCCGACCAACGAAAGAAGAAGATGGCATAAAAGAAAAGACATAGATAATTGGTCCCTCAAGATAGAGAATCGGAGGGTGAGACACCGATAGTGTAACACAACCAAACATAGTGAACCAGTGAGCAGCACGCAACCGAGACAACGAAATAATGTTAGTTCCCGGGAATGTTTGCGAAGAGGGGCTAGTGTGTGGATGTCAAGTTGGGGGCTGTCTGAATTCGGAGGCACTGCTGCCACGGCGCCGGAGCTGGACAAACTGATGCAAGTCTACGAGAACTTCACATAACTCAACTTTTGACACGTCAACACTATTTCATCCAAAAATAATGTCACATCAATTAAAATTCCACGTCAAATTGAAAAGATGGTAGAAAAATTTCAATAGTAAAATTAAAACAAATTCAATAATTGATATACTATCATATTAATTTTTAAATTTATTTAAAAGGTATAGAAGATAGTAAGATAGTGAGGTGCATTTTGGCATATAGCGCGGGGGCAAGACTAGTTACCAAATAAAAATAAGTAAAATAGATAAAATACGAGACTTGAATTACTCTCTCGGCGAGGCGGTGCTTGTTTGCTGCACTAGTTCATAAGGTAACCGACGTTGTAATAAGGCTACCAAGCACATCTCATTCCTCAATCAAAACCCTATTCCCCATTTTAATCTTTTCAAGCTTCCGCATACGCGATTCGTAGCGCCACTATTCCAGGAACCTGAAATTTGATAATGGGGCCATTGGGAATAATTCATTGATCAGTGGGTAGGTTCAGAACTTAGGGTAATCGTGCGGAGAATATGCACATTATGATACGCTTGTAATTTTATTTTATGTTTCAGTTTTGCGGCGTGCTGCGCTTTCTGGTTATTTATTTATTTATTTTTTATTTTATGATCATCCATTCATCCTAACGTAGGGTGGCGAAGTAATTGTTTTGGAGGTTTTTTAAAATGAGGAGCATTGAACGGTTGCCTGAGACCACTCGCAGCTCGGTGCGGTCCGGGGTCGTGATTTGTGATGTGACGAGGATTGTTGAGGAGTTAGTTTTTAACAGCCTTGATGCAGGTTCTACAGAGGTAATATTCTTAGTCAAGTTGCTTTATTGGTGTGGCTACTGACTGCTTCTAATAATTAGGGATAGTTAGTCTTAAGAAGAACTTTTTTATCATTTTGTACTATTGGGTGGAAGTGCAAAATTGGAATTGATATTGCACTCGGGATGAACTTTGAATGTTTATAGTGGTACTTGTTTCTTTAACAGGAGAGGTATCATCTCTTCAAAATGTCTTTGCCTCATCTCATCCTGTTTCAAGAATTGATTGTAATGGATATGTTTGGCTGTTGGTCGTGAAAGTCAAGTTAAATGGCATTTGTTATTAGACCAGTGGGTCATGGACTTATAGGATCATCACATACAATAAGTATGGTCAGGAACAGTTGGCATTGTTTTAAGTTTTAACAGTGGATTGATAATGGTTCTACTACTCTATGTTGATTGGGGATGGGTTACCTTTGAATTATAACTGAGTTACAGAAAGAAATCTGTTTGTCATGAATGTTGTTCTCATATCTTTTGTTGCATATGCATTAGCAAAGTGTTTAATCGATGATGGCATAAAATAAGTTTTCTGGTGGGTCCTCTATTATTGTGATTCATAATCATATAACCTATGTACCCTTTTTTAGATGGTTCACTCTCGAATACTAACTCTGATTGCTCAACTAGGTTTCCGTGTCAGTCGGGGTTGGTAGCTCCTACCTCAAAGTGGTGGATAATGGTAAGTCCGATTACTTTTTTGGATATATTTCCTTGAGGGCTTGAGGGCTATGGATGAAGAACAAATGAGTGCAAACTAGACATAGGTAGAAAAAAGTGAAAGATGAAGACAGTTGATTTGTTTTCCTTTCCTTTTGTCTTCCACTCAAATATAACTAAGATAGAGATAGGAACTCTAAGAATAAGCTAGTTTAACATATTTCCTTTATTCATGAAGATTAATCTGCGATCCTGTCACATTCACAAATATATATCTTTTGTAGGATCTGGAATTACGCGGGACGGACTAGTGCTGTTAGGAGAACGATATGGTAAATTAGATAACATATATAAGCACCTCCTATTTGTTTCTGCCTGCATCTATGATTTTGCCTAAGTAAGTTTGTTTTATGGAGACAAGGTTACATTTTAAGAAAAACTAGTGGTTATTGTGAAATGCTTAAGCCTATTTCTTAAATTTGGGTGACGTTATAGCTACATTTTCCAACATAATGATGTTATTTTTGTATTAGTATATGGTGTATGACTTTATGTAAGACTTGATGTCTGCGTTCTTGGTTATCTTGTTTTAAAATGAGTTAAAAGAAAGAAGTCGAATTGATTTGCGGATCATCTATGTAATCTCTATAAGGTTTCTTACTATACTCCCGTCCCTTTATTTAACCGTTTTATCATTGTTCTGCAACAGTAACATCAAAAGTTGATCACTTGGCTCTGGTGGATGCTAGTACTGAAAACCTTGACTTTCATGGAGAAGCTCTGTGCTCGATTTCTGATGTTTCTTTGTTGGAGATTGTGACAAAAGCACGAGGGAAACCAAATGGGTACAGAAAGATACTGAAGGTACTGGGATCATCAAGCTGTCTTAGGTACAATGCATGTTTGGAAACCCAAGTGCAACTGTTACTGTTGGTCTCACTTGCTATTCTGTTGCAGAAAAGCAAGTGTTTGTTCCTTGGAATCAATAATGATAGAGAAGAAGTGGGGACTACAGGTATTCTTCTTATGGTTTATCACCATTAGCAGCTTACTAATATTTCTACTAATTCTAATATGTAATTTGATACTTTTCTCTCTGTGCTGCCTGCTGCAATATCTATTAGCACTAATAACATATCTAATTTTGATCTGAAAACACTTAAGCAACAGTTGAACTGGACAGGGAGAAAATTTGAACCGAGCAGTTGTATTAGCTTCAAGAATATGAACTGTGTTGTCTTCTCCCCTTCAAATCTCTGTTTGATGTGGGAACTGGAATGAGTTACGAAATAAGTGGCAAAGCTTTGATCGGTGAGTGAGGCAAAGGCAAACTAGAAAACACGCATCCTATGTGAAGGAGGACTTTGAATGTTGTATTCTGAGTTGTATATATCTCTCACAAAATTTAGAACAAACACAATCACATTTTCATATTATCTAACAGATCACAAACTTAAAATAGACTCATATACAGGGTTTAGGGTTAATGTTCTTGCTGCTTATTAAGAAAGCAATTATTGCATCTGTTTCCTCTAGACACATTTTTATAGGCGCTAGCCTTCTCAAGATTTACTAACTAGGATAGGACACGTCAGTTTCTAGATTCTTCAAATTATAAATCCTCATTCTTTATGGTTAAGCCTGGAAGTTGTTAATTTTTGCTGTATTAGCCATCTGCGATTCTTTCGTTCATTTTATTAATTTGACCTTTTCCTTTTTTGCAGTCATAACTCATGATATATTTTACAATCAGCCGGTCCGAAGAAAGCACATGCAATCCAGGTTCATTTGGCAAATGGAAATATGCTTTCTTAAGATTTAAACTATTAGCCTCATAGAAAATTTAGGGTTAGCTGATGAGAGTTTTGCGGCAATGTGGTGTGGTTTTGATTCGTGTCTCTGAAACTGTAGCCCCAAGAAGGTGCTGGATTCAATCAAAATGAGTGTGCTTAGAATTGCCCTTATTCATGTTAATGTGTTCTTCAGAGTTGTGGATGTGGAGAGGTATCATTCTTGCTCACCTTTTATTTATTATTATTTAATGTTGACAAGACCATGCGGTGGGGCTGCTTTAATGCTGGAGCTTCCTTCTTCACCTCCTATTTACAGTTGCTCTAAGTCAATTGTTTGTCCTTTTAATGCAGCTTAGATGAGCTGCTTTGTGTTGGACCTTCATCTTCCCCGTTACCAATACTTTTTACATATTTTGGCATTGAGAGTTCAGCTAGTTTCCACAAACTGGTTCTATCTGATAGTGAATTGAATCTTTCTGGGTATATTTCTCAACCACACGGAATCTTCTCTCTGAAGGTATGATATCATTCAGGTTCTTTAATATTTAACAGAGAAATAAGCTTCTTTTGATTGATGGTTGATTGATATTGCAGGCAATCCAATATGTCTGTATCCATATCTACGGTTCCCCTTTTAGAGTTGTTGTTTGGTGGAAGTAGTAATCTGAAGATGTGAAATGTTTAGTCTTGTATTTCTTAAATTTTCTATACAGACATCAACTCAAGATTTGTCTACAAGGGACCCATTCATAAGCTAGTGAATCAGTTGGCTGCAAAATTTGATTTGTCGAGTCCCTGGCAGCTTGCCACCAGTTCCCAAAAGGAGAAGCAGAATAAGTATGACAAGTGTCCAGCCTTCATTCTGAATCTACAATGTCCAACATCTTATTATGATATTATTGCTTCTGAGCGATCGAGGACCTCAGTTGAATTTAAGGTAGTCTATCCTGGTGTAGTATGACTTCATTAAGTTATGTTGGGTGTGAAGTTTCTCAGGGCATCTATTACATCTTTAGAGTGAAACCGCTTCATGCTTTCAGAAGAACTATGAGTTTAGTGTTGCCGTTTTTGTTATTAACATGAGATAGGGAAGCAAAAAAGATTCTATGGCATTATTCGTGTTATTATCAGATTAACCAAATACTGGTCAGAGCTGATAAGGACTTAATGTGTAATTTCTATGATTGTTTCTTAGTAATCTGGAAACTTTATCTTTGTTCCCAGTCTCAAGTTCATCTCTAGAAATGCCTGTTTGAACTGTTTCAGTTAATTGTATTGTGTTAGCTGTTGTTTCACTAGATGTCTGAAGTTTTACTGGTGAAGTTTATTTGAATTATATGTTGACAGTCTCAGGATTTATTTTTTGTATTTGCTTCTCTGTACTAGGATTGGGCACCCGTTCTTACTTTCATAGAGGATGGTGTGATGCGTCTTTGGACCAAAAATACATCTCATGGTAATTCACGAGATTTATGCTGAAAAGTTGTGTGCTAAAATAATGTTTATTTGCCACGGTAGAGAGATTTAAGCACTGAACCAGACAGTCTTTTCCCACGGTTATCTAGTATCAACAGTACAGTCAAATCTTTTTCTACTATTGTTGACTGGTGCCTGGAAATTCTCCAAAATGATAACAAATATCATGTTATGAAATCTCAGCTAATTAATCCTATGCACATATCCTTAGTACTGTCGAAACAAGTCTGTAGCTGGTTTGTCTAGTAACTTTAGCTAAAGATACTGCACCTACACCATATATGTTATTTCTTCTGCTATTCTGGTAGGACATTATTGAATCAGGGTGGTTTCTTCTTTTTTATAGACATCAGAGATACCTTCCATAATTACACTGCTCATTGGGATCTCAAATGCACGTCTTGCAGCAGAAGATATTAAATACCACATATTATTCTGAAGTAAACGGGTGATTGCAAAAGTTCCCAAAGGAGAATTTAAATTGAAAGACCTTACACAATTTTTAGATAAGTATGTGAAGAAGTTATAGAATACAACTGTCAGCATCAAATCTCTCTTGCCCCCCTCCCCCACTCTGTACATAAACCCTGACTAGTACCAGTAGTTAACAACTTAATATGCTGAACTTCTGATACTCCCCCCTTCTTGAAGTTGGAGCATTATGCTATCAAATTTGATAACAAGAAGCTAAAATGGTAGATTCATAAAATCCTTTGGTGAAAAAGTCAGCTGTTACGCAAGGCATGTAAATAACTATAAATTCAACCTTTTGGTAAAGTGTTATGGGCGATCATTGTTCCATAATGATGTTAATATGGTCATGGTAAAGTATATCAACTTTCCACGAACTTTTGATATTGACTTATATTCACTACACTGCCTTCCTTCTTGTTTTAAAATTTGACTTGGGGGATCTGTTTGGGAGAGTTTTGCATTCATTTAACCACTCATCCACCTTCAAGGAGGTATTAGACTTTTCGTGGGAGACATTGAATTCTTTCGTTTATTTGAGCAATCTCCTCATGTAAATACCTCGAAGATCCTAAGTGTTTGATATGAGATATTGATGATAGAGAAGTCTAAATTCGCTTTATATCAAGTATGTTCAACCTGTCAGAAGGTCTTATCAAAGTTGGAAATAGCCATTTTAGCCTCGTCTATCAAGGAAGCATTTGCATGAGTGAGCAATACTGGTTATTAGAAGCAATTGGTTACTTCTATACTTTGGCACCACCCCTTCCTTCCTTTTTTTAGGAGGACTCGTCATCTTCTTCGTCTTCGTCTGTATTGCAAGAGCAGTATACTGATGTTGAGTCTTTAGACTGTCAATTTCCACAAAAAGCCTTCTAAGAATCATGAATATGACAGTTGATTTCTAATATTTTCCTATTTGAATTTAAAGATATGTTAGGTAATCTTGGAAGTGGAAAAAGAAGGTGCCACAAACAGACCAGCCTAATTCCTCTTGATGTTTGCTCCACACATTGGGATAAGCCATACGAAAAGCACGATAACGCATTGGATTTAGAAGAGACCGTATTTGCATTTGGAAAGTCCCGCAGAAAAGTTCTTGAGCTTGAAAAGTTTGAGGCAGAGTCAGATTTACTACCTGAAACTGACTACATAAGTCAAGCATGTGATGGATCTATGGTTGGTGAGAAAGGAATTAGAGGAAAAGAGATTATAAGCCATATGTCTCCTTGGTGTGTTTCCTCACCACTTCATGTGGTAAATACATACTGTCGAAAGAAGGATGACCTATCTTCAGCTTTAGGGAACATCTTACCTGCATACAATGAGAATGCAGATAGCAGGTTAATAGTGGGTGGGGGTTCTATTGATTATCATTATTTTGGTGATGATAGACATGTTGATGAGGAATACGGCATATCATTTCTTAGAAGTTGCTCCTTTGACAAAAGCTTGATGCAAGAGAGAAGATCACCTTCAAGGGATGCGAGATTTGAATTTGGACGAGATGACAGAGCTAAAAGAAGGCGGATTGATTGTTGTGATATCACAGAAGATGAAATCAATTCAGTGATTTTTGGAGGAGATGTTGAGTGCAGTGAAGTCCAACCATATCAGTGTTCTCCAGTGACTAGACATGGCATCCATGGAATGTTGGAATCTCCTGTAAGGGATTCAATGAAGTCATCTTTCCGAAGGAATATTCTACCTGACTTTGAAAAATTCTGGGAATCCACTTCTTGTTGGCAATCGTTCAGATCTGGATGGTCTCCTCGAACTACAAAGGAAACTGAGATGAAGTTTATTGGTAATGATAATTATCCAATTGAGAGAAGTTTAGTTGAAGGTCACTCTGGATTAGGTAATGATATTTTACATGGATGTCCTATTCAGGGAGAAGCTCAATATCTCACAGATAGTCTTGAAGATACAAAATATAATTGGCTGCAGCATGATTGCTCCTTCACGAACTATCCCCCTGATGAGGCTATTGGTGAAAGTCATTTGGATTTTGAGAATTTGTTCTCTTATAAGCCGTTAAAAAGATTCACAGATGCACACTGGTCACGGTCGCCCTTTTGTGGTGAAGAAAGTCTCAAGAATTATACAGGGGCATCATTATATGACACTTGTTTAGATGGACGTGAACATGGAAGGCACAACAGTAGGAATCAGGGGACAATGCTCAACAGGAAAACAAGCTTCTCAAGAAGCCATTCAGCTCCACCATATTACAGAGGCAAGAGAAGATTTCTGAATTTGACTGACACATCCTCCCTGTCTGCAAAAAAATCTTCCAAGAACATCTTTGTTGGATATTCCTCTATGGGTTTGCTCTAAAGACCAACTCTAATTTTTTAATTTAATATCCTAACTCAAGTATAGACCAGAATTAGTAAAAGAAAAACTAAATTGTGCAGTGGCTAGCGACTATAGCAGTGGACAACTTCATGTAGAAACTACAAGCTTGAAATGTTCAGAGAAACCTGATGGTCAATTCCACCTGTCTCCAATGGGAAAGCAAGTAATGGATTCAACAGCTGCTAAAAGGTCATAAATGGTTTTGGCATTCTTCCAAACGTTTTGTTGAAATTCTGCACTCAATCTAAAATTTTCTGCTTGCAGATCAGTGCTTGAAATAAAACCAGAAATCGCAGCAGTTCAGAAAAGAGGAACAAAAGAAGAGGAATTCACCAACATTGAGCCTGTTGAGTGTGAGTGTCTTCTCTATGCTAAGAACAATTAGGCGCAGATCTTGTCTTGTTGATGTAATCTGCTGAGTCTGCTTACTTTTAATAATACTTTTAAAACTAGAGCAGCACTTCTGTAATGCTCAGATTAAAATGATAATAGAGTCCATCCCGCGGGTTGTCTTGCCGGTCAGAGACTACTGAAAGTTACTATTTAATCACTATAATTTTTATGTATATATGTATAATATTATGTTACTATTTTAAATTTTCCAACATTAAATCAATAATTTTAGGGGGCGTTTACTTTGAGTGATATTATAGATTGATAGAACATAGGATTGAGTATTTGAAGGTGAAGATGGTCAAACAAGCTCAAAATTAATCAATCCATCAAAGTCCATCAAAGTAAATAGTGGATTAACTTGAATTATTTTTATCAATATAACTCAAAATTATCATCCCCTTACTAGAGAAAACAAAATCACATATTTATATGCTTAATAATTCATATTTAGAAGCACATCCATGATACCTTTTTAATGTGCATATCAACATATGTTGATATACAATAACTTAATAATTATGTTTAATCTATTTAAAAAACCTGATATACAATAAATAATTTTACCTAGAAAAATCAAACAAATTGTTATAAGATTAAAACATGTTTATAAGCATTTTACAACACTTTATTTCCTTTCCAGGTTTTCAAATTTGAATTTCTTTCCTACTTAAATATGATACTTTTGCTTGTCTTTTAGTAATATATGACATTTACCAAACCTAATTATCATATATGTTAGGTATAATAGTAGTAAGTACATAATAATTTCATTCATATATGTGTTAAATAGTTTGCATCTGTGGATGTATAGATACAAAATTATGTTATTCCAGTTGGAGGTGATAGGTAACAATATATTAAATAGTGGAGAAATAATTTAATATCACTTTCTAATTATAATGAGCATGTTTGGCTAGGAGATATATTTCTTTCTGTCTTTGTATGATTTTTGCTTTTATATGTGTGTGCGTGTAGATTAAGTTTCGCATAACAAAAATATTATTTTTTGGCTTCTCCCATTTTAGGCATACATTAGCTAAATTACCTGAGCTTTTATACAAGAAAGTTTTAAGTGCATGAAGTCTGGGAAAATACAATCAAATTCTATTTTGTCAGGTTTAGGTTCGAAAGAAATTCAGGATTCTTTAGACTCCGGGTGGAAATGGAGAAATTGTAGTTTGGCCACTGCAGTTGAGTAACTTTATGGTTTGTCGCTTTATGAATAATGTGTTAAGTTTCAGGTTCTTCTGTGTCTGTTTCCAGCAAATGAGATATAATTTTACCCTACAGGGTAGTAGCAGATCAGTTATAAAAAAGAATCAAGAAGGGATCCTTGACATCTTCTCTGATGTCTTGCAATTTGATGGTGCGTCCTTGGTTCCTAAATCAGTCGAGAGGGCTTGCCTTGAGAATGCTAAAGTTCTCAATCAGGTGGATAAGAAATTCATTGCAATTGTGGCTGGAAAAACCCTTGCTATAATCGATCAGGTTGTTGCATTCTTAGAACCAATGTTGGACATTTTATTTCTCCAGATGCATTTTTTCTGTATGTGCATGTGTGTATTAACTTTTCTTTTAATTCTTTTTATGTTTAGTTTCTTTTTGTTTTTCTCTTTAAAATCCCCTCCCGTGTTGCTTTTGCAATATTAGTTGAGTTCAAATAATTTACATGTAGCACTTAGTTGTTTTTTATAATCATTCCTAGGACTTGAGTCAAAGGCTAAGCAATTCCTTGGTTTCTACATGTAATAATGATTAGGCCAAGATTAGTATTTCATAGGCGATTTGGTTATTTTTATTTTCTCGGCTACATAATATTGATAAATGATAATCTATAGTATATTTATTTTTCTTCTAAAATAATCCATGTAGCGTGATTTCAAAAAAAGAATTATGTTGAGCATGAACACTATAAAATATATGGTTGTTTTTGCAAAAAATGACACACATAAGGCTTCATCTGAACACCTTTAAAACTCAAATAGAACTTACTAAACTTTTGCTGGTTTTTGACAGCATGCTGCTGATGAAAGAATTAAACTGGAGGAATTACGACGTAAGGTAACCTTTTTTCTTACATGTGCTTCTAGGTGAATAGACTCATTCATTGAAAATATCAGGTGTTATCTGGTGAAATGAGAACAATCAAGCATCTGGATTCTGAGCATGAATTGGTAGGTAATTTTTTATCACGGGAAATCATCATGATTTCTGCAGATTAAACTTAAAGTACTTCTGGTATTTGATTTTGATGTTCATAAGCTGGATACAGGTCTTGCCTGAAATTGGTTATCAGTTGCTTCACAATTATGCAGAACAAATTCAGACTTGGGGTTGGATCTGCAATATACATTCCCAGGACTCAAATTCATTTACAAAGTAATAATCACATGTCCATCAAACGTTTTATATGTTTTAACTGCACATACCCATAAGTGTTCAGGCTTCTTCTGTAGTGTCCCCCCCCATGGTGCCCTTAACCTATCATAATTCACCCTGTTATGGTCTTTTTAAATGCAGACATTTAGATTCTCTACACAGGCAGCCAGCGGTTATCAAACTTCTTGCGGTAGAGCTCCATTTTCTTTCGGTATCCGAAAATGACATGTTTTCTTGTCTGCATAATTCTCATCTTTTATAGTCAACTTCCAGTTATGTTTGTTTGCTGAATGTGTTTGGGGTTTAAATGCTTGAGAACTTACGAAAAAGACATTACGTATGTTCAATAGTTTATTAAGACGTACAAACATGATGAGAAAGTAGTTGCATTTATTCCATGTAATTTTGACCGGCTAATTTTATCTGTAAAATTACTTAGGTCTTCATGGTAATAGCTGTTTTTCCTGTGTTCCAAGAAGTGGATTTTGTTTTGATGGATATTCTTGCAGCATGGTTTTGATATTTTTGCCGATAAGTCAATAATTATGAAACAAGTATTTCTAATGTTGATTGAGGAATTGTACAATGGGATACTCAAGATCTATTAAGCTTAATCTAGATTGACGAATTTGGCTGAAGACTCAAACCTATATGTTTGAATAAATACATTAATGCAATGGAATTTGAGCCCTGAGTTTCTCATTTTGAGGTTTAGAGTCATAGTGGATTTAAATCCAGTCGGGCATGGGATCATTTGAACTTGTGGATAGGAAACAGGAAAACTGAAGAACCTCTGTTACATTATTGATGTGTGTAAAAACTCTCCATGCCTGATACACTAGGTACAATCTTGTGTTATGCTCATGTTGCTTTTACAGACGTCAAGTTTTTACCGGCTTTCAAGACTTTTAAGGGACTAGGAACATAGTTGCTTTCTGCATCTACAGTTTAGTAGCTTCCCCTGTGCTTGACCGTTTTTTCCAGAGTCAAGTTCCATCTCTTTTGACTAAAAGCTTAAATTTGTTTCAGGTACCTTGCATTTTGGGTGTGGTTTTGAATGATATTGATCTCCTGGAATTCCTTCAACAGGTAATATTGTTTTGTACCTATATTTCTTTTGCTGCTTTAATGCTATTTTACTTGCCTTAGTATCTCTAAAACTTGTTTTGACCGGTGTTCCTCATGCTGCAGCTTGCTGACACAGATGGGTCATCAACCATACCTCCATCTGTTCACCGTGTCCTTAACAGCAAAGCATGCAGGGGTATCGTCAAGCATCTAGAGTTCTACTTAGCCTTAGCTTTTCTCATGATGGGGTATGGAATTACAAGGATTTCACACATCTAGTTTCTGACTTCAATAAGTCGTATGTTTATGCAGGGGCAATTATGTTTGGAGACACATTGCTGCCTTCAGAATGTTCCCTCATTGTCGATGAACTGAAACAAACTTCACTTTGTTTCCAGGTAAGCTGATGCTAAAACAGAAACTCGGTTTGTCACCTCACGTAGATTTTGTTACAAATTTATTCCTGCTGCTTTCCAGTGTGCTCATGGCCGACCAACAACCGTTCCTCTTGTCAATCTCGATCTCTTGCATAACAAAGTTGCCAGGCTTGGTTTGGATGATTCCTGGCATGGGTTATGCCAACATAAACTCAGTTTAAAGCGTATGTCGCAGCGCCTAAGATCTGCTGTATCCTAAAGCACGCAATATCCATCTCTTTGTGTTGATAAAATGAGCTTTACAAAATATGGTAAAGACTTATTCTGTATGCTGTCAGTGATCGTGTCATACACGATCCTTGTTTTCACAGTTCCAATGGCAACAGAAAATGGAAATCGTGGGGAAGCCATATACATTCGAAGATAAACGGAGAAGCGTATGCTCCCCGTCTCGTCTGCCTCTTGTGATGCAATGCCATAGAGATCATAGAGCCTGTTATGGATGTCCTGTAAGTATGGAAGGTGTTTCCACAACTAACTGAATTCAAGGTTTGGCCAATTTGTGTTTATACTTGGTCACATTATAAGTGTGATTCTCTTATACTTGGTCACATTATAAGTGTCATTCTGGCCATCCATATTTAGGAAGTTATTCAAATTAGCAAATAGCACACATCAACATTTTTCACATAATTAGAGAATAAAATATATTAAATTTTCATGAGTATGTGAGAATACAATATACAATTACTTATTTTGCAGTGAAATTACCTGTAATAAAAAAATGACATTTTCGGTTCTCATGAAATTCGAAATCAAGTGTTGCATTCATCTAGCAGAGAGATGCATTCATTGTAGATTTTTGCGATCGAAAAACTAAAAATAGTTATCGTTTCTCATAATATTTAAGGATTCTAATATTAACTATAGACCCTATATATTTGCTTCCAGTTTGAACCAAAACAACCAATTTCCCCTCAATTATGCAAAAACCATCGTATATTGTGATATGAATCAAATAAGATGGACAAATTTTAGATAACAATATATATATCTAGGAAAGTATATAGCGAAATCTGGTAAACTATGCAATCTAGCCAACTCGATCCAACTTTTCTTGGTATCATGTTGTTGCCGCACTTTTAATTGTCACTATCCATGAGATGGAGAAGCAAACTACAGGAACTCGGCTCAAGCTCTATAAGAATACTGCTTCTTTTTCTTGTAATTTTTCTCCTTCTCTGAAGCGGCAAAGCAAGATGAGAAGGCTTTTTTCTTTTCTTGCAGTGGATGTTTGGTCGGATCCTTTTGTTTTGTATCATTAACATGTAATGTAATGACAAAGTACACCGATTCTTACATTTTAGAATATCCAACATCTTTGCTTTTCAAATTGATCAGTGATTTAATCATACATCTCATTCATCTTTTTATCTGCTTCTTTCATCAACCACTTATTGGGAAAATTGTGAATAAAGAGTGTCAAAACAAATGACATTTACACAACTCAAGTCTTGATCACAACACTTGTTATTCCTCGTGCTGCATTGAGAAATGGACTGAATGAACAAAGCAAACCAAATTTGGTGCCGGATACGATGAGAATACGAGGCAGTAAATTCTACTTGTAAAATCTTAATTGGGAGAAAATCTTACTATGAACCAATACTTATACTGCGGCTCATTGTTTGGTATGTACGACAGACTGCTGCGTGGTTCGGAGAAGACCAGAGAGGGCAAGATGGCGGGGCTCGAGGACGGGTGGCTCTCAAGAATTCCGTGTGGGCATTAATTGTTGTCATTGTTTGCTGCATATATACGCTACTCCTAAATATCTGATATTAAATATTAATGTTTGTTGGCTGTTGCACACAATCTCATACATTACGGCTAACTCTTGCCTATAATTTGAGGACGCCGTAACAAGCCTCAATGAACATAACACATCTTATTTAGAAATATTGTATGAGTGTTTTATTATTTCTAAATAGTGATAAACCACATAAATTTGGGTGTCCATATTTCTCTTTCTTTTTGCTCATTTATCGTCGAATTTAGTCATTACAAATCCTAACATTCCGCTGCCGAGTCGGTGGCGGAGAGGTGGTCAACACCGGCGGCAGGCCGCTGAGAATCCTTCATGGCATCCACGGTGAAGTACTCATTACTTGCTAAACTCGATTTTGCTGTTTTTTGTTTTTTCTTCAATTTTTTGTGCCACGTGGCGTCCGCTACCTATCTAGATACCCTTCTTGATTAATTGATCATGCTATACGCAACTTTAATTTATCCTTGTATCTGATTCGGGATCTACTTTTAATTTAATAAAATAAAATTAAATACTAGAAATAATTTATATATGAAGACACGCATCGCCTGCTGACCTATAAATTCAGCCTAAAATCGACTCGTATACTATTAATTGAAGCAAAAATTGGCTATATCTCTTGATTTTTTCATAGACTACGCACGATGCATTTTAGTTATTTAGTTTTTTACAGCCACTGCATTTGCTAAAATCGACGAATTGTCTCGTTGCCAAAATGCTTCGTTTTCTATTTTATTATTTACTATTCATTTTATCCAGTATTAGTTACTTTAGAATAAGTTGTGATTATACGACTCAGAAATATTTGTAGGAAAATATATGTACATTAATTTCATAATTAAATATCAGATCTACACAAACATATTTATTTTGGTAAGCACTAGTCACATTTTATAACGTCTTTCGACAATATCATAAAATCCGCTAATAATTAGTTGGACATATCATCAATGATGGATAAATCTATTAAACTTATATATAATGTAAGTGAAGATAGTATTTATTTCATAAGTATGAAATTACCGTGACTTCAGTGAGTGTAGGGATGGTGTACGAGACGGAAGGGGTCAAATTCAAGCTATCTATGTTGGAAAAGGAAATACGGTAGAACATTTTATATATAGTTTCGATTTATATAATATTGATAATCAGTGGCGGATCTAAAACTGACAAATGGCTGAATTAGTTGTAGTAAACTAAATTTTTCAGTCATCTTCTTTTTTGGAACGGGCCGACAGCTAACGGAGGGAGAGACTATGGTGGTTTTCCGACCAAGGTATTGGAAAATTGCCCGTCGGGGGGGTCGGCCGCCCCCTCCCGCCCCTGTATCCGCCGCTGTTGATAATAATATAGAAAATTCATAATAAGAATTTTAACCTAAGTAGAAAATACAAGTAAAGTATATTGGGTACCATAAAGTATAAATGAAAGAGACAAAGAGCAAGTTGCATTGTTCATCGTGGATAAGAATAAGTCCTTGTCGGAGAGTGTTGAGGAAGTGGACCGACAACTTAAGTCAACTAAAAAAGTTAAGTGAATCTATATGTAACTGTACAAACAACTTAATTGTTTAAGACAGAACCAAAAATGAATTAAAGTTATTTAACTAATTGCGTCATTATACCTAATTCACCTGCAATCATTTCCCACCAAATGTGGTTATTTTGTATAAAAGAAAAAAGTGTTGGGAAACTACTTCGAGGTCCTTATCTTGAATCTTTAAAAATAAAATTGATGTATAGCATGTAAAAATTTATGTATATATTATGAACATGTAACTTTGATGAACAATATTTCATAGTTACTGGCATAATTGTTTTTGTGAATAAAAGTTAATATACTTGTGAATAAAAGTTAATATTTTAATAAATAAAAGTTATTATTCTTGTGAATAAAAGTTACTGTTTTTGCGAATAAAAGTTACTATTCTTTTATATAAAAGTTAATATTTTTGTGCATAAAAGTTACTTTTCTTGTGAATAAAAGTTCTTGTTCTTTTGAATAAAAAATATTGTTATAATGAATAAAAATTAATGTCCTAATTGATAAAAGTTATATTCTTGTGAATATAAGTTACTGTTCTTGTGAATAAAAAATGTTGTTTTGATTAATAAAAATTGATGTTCTTATTAATAAAAGTTACTATTTTTGAGAATATAAATTATTGTTTCTGTGAATAAAAGTTATTTTTCTTGTGAATAAAGTGATTATTTTAATCATTGTTCTAATGAATAAAACTTATTATTCTTGTGAACAAAAGTTGTAATTCTAATGGATAAAAGTTATTGTTCTTACAAATAAAAGTGATAATTATCCCATTTTTATGTTCTTTGTTTGAAGTCTAATTTGCCATTAAGAAAAAAGTCTTCTTCTTTTTTTTTTCTTTTTTTAAAAAGTTTAGTTTATATTTAATTAAGGTCTCATTCTAGATTAAAAAAGAGAGTTAAAGTCTTATTTTGATTTTATAGACAAATATTATTTTGAATTTAACCAAAGTCTCATTATAAATAAAATGTATGAAAGTCTTATTTGATCTAAAGAAAATTCTTATTTTATTGTATAAAATGTGTTATTTATATGTAAGTAAATTATCATTTATTAATAAAACATCTTAAGTATTATTTGTTAAGAAAAAAAACTATTTGCCTTTTAGAATAATCTTATTTAATTTTATAAAAACTCTTATTTATATGTAAGTAAATCTAATTTATAAATTTAAGAAGAAAAAATTTAATATTTTATTTGCTATTAAAAAGTCTTTTTGATTTTATGATATTTATTATTGAATTAAATTTATAAACAGCAAAAAAAAATCTTATTTAGTTTAATAAAAGGTATTGGGGAGATATACTTATATATTTTGGATAAATAGAAAAAAATATATATTTAGTTTAATAAAAAGTATTTGGATAAATTATGGAAAAAAATAGAAAACAAAATCGCTAAAAATGGATATATCTCATTTCAACTCAATAATTTTTCCTTCCCAAACTATTTCTCCGGTCAATAACTCAAGCTAAAATGAAAAATTCAACATAACCCATTAAAATATATAAAGAGACCCAAAAAAAACGAAAAAGAAAAAAAACCTAGTCCAACATGAAGTTGTAAGAAGAAGAACTTACGTAAAAGGCAAAAAATAAAAATAAAATGAATAGTTGAATAAGTCATGGAGACTGTAGTTGCATGGAGACTAAAGTAGTAACTAACGTATATAACATGACACACGGATTCCCATTATAATTTTTATATTAAAAAACAAAGAAATTATAGTTAGAGAATAAATTAAATTAATAATATCTACACCTAAATTCTTTCTTACCATTAATAAAATTTATAGGTTAGATATGATTATGATAAAATGTCAAACTCAGATTCGATATTATCAAGCTCGACTTTAATGTAAACTCGTTCGATCTTAAATCCAACCAATTTAGATTATTCTTGAATCTGTACATAAATTCAACTCGACCAATGATTGAAGTGATTTGATATTGACTTGCTTCATTCGGCTTAGTGTGATTACGTCCTCTTAACGAATAATTAATAATAAAGTCCATAATTGGAAATAATCCCCCCTCCAAAAAAAATAAAAAATAAAATAAATACAAGTGGCGACAAGCTTCAGTGGAATTACTTAAATACTTGCATTAACAATAAATATAAGGGAAAGGTAGATGCTGTTTAATATATAAATAAATATTTAAAGATACTTTAAATGAAATAAATTCGTAAATAGAATATTTTAATTGATGAAATGTAAGAGGATACAAAAAAGTGACATTGTTGAACCAAAACATGACGTAAAGGGCCTTAATAACTGTCAACTAAATCAAAGACAAGATAGAAATAGTTTAAAATTTTATATCTAAATTGAGCAAAGACATTAGATTAGATAGAGATATGGATTCAAAATAAGTTGACAAAACCATTCGATCCTTCACACATCTCCAACTTCAATTATGTGAAAATTGTGAAATATTAGGTGAGCATATGAGATACATGCATGCAACTATTGTCCAAATTAATAAAATTGCAATTCATAATAACACAGGTAACATTAAATTGAACAATAAATAAATCCCTGACATGAATTAATTAATTCTTCATACCTTAACCTTGAACTTGAAAATTAACTCGAGCAATGCAAAGCAAAATCAACGTCTTTGTTACGCCATGCAAAGGGACAATTATTTATAGAGAACTAAGTATTCTTAAAATAATAATCATTATCCTTATATATAATTATATACATACACACACTCATAATTAAATATCTTATTGTGATATTGAATAAATAAATATATACATGGCATAAGCAAAATATATATTTAATTGACAATATAGTTAACTATCTACATAATTATACGCACACACATATATAGATATATTTAATTAACAAAAATGGATAACTTTACGTATATATTTTATACGTGAATATTATGATTTAAACATTTATGCGTATATATATGTGAATTCTTCTTAACATTAAATTTAGCTCTTAGGTAAAAAAAATATAGGGCTTTTATTTTTCTAAGGCCCAATCTTTACTTCAAAGTCCTTTAAACTAGGGACTAATAATATAAGCTTGATATGTAAAAATTTTGACGAAAATTATGAGTTGTAATTGAAATATGTTCAAAACAATCTTTTAAATAAAATAAGTGGATTTAGGTAGCTGTAATAATAATGTCATATTATTTAAAATTTGATAATTTCATACATCAAATATAATTAAAAATAAGTTTGTCGAATGTATCTCGATAGTAATAATTTTTATTCATTAAAATAGTAATTTTTGTATAAAAAGCAATTACTTTTAACATAATTATTTTTATTCATAACAATAGTAATTTATATTCATAACAATAGTAATTTTTACAATATTTAATATAAATATTATTTTGATTCATAATAAATATAATTTTTTTTTAAAAAAAAGTCATATATTAATTGGATTGGAAGTGGCATGGGTTAAGGTGGATGCAAATCGGGTTTGGAGCCGCGCGTGGTGTGCGCAGCCAGGTCATTTCATGAATTTGACGATGACAAATAGGATGGTGGGCCCCCCAAATTATTACTCTTCCCTGAAGACAATAAAGTTGACAGCCATAAAGTGGAAGACGCGAACCGTGGGTTAGAGAAGACTGTTAATTCACGCCAAAATTTCAACGCCTGTAGTTAATTTTGTAGATATTTTCCATCATATGTAATAAATGTACTTGTACGTGTGCCAATAGTATATGATACAAACTGGATTCTCTCACTCCGTTACTGCTGTTAACTTTTCATTCATTTTCTTTTTTGATATAATTTATTTACAGTTATTTTATTTTACAAATAAAAATAAAAAATGACAATGTAAACCAATTGATAGAGACAAAATTTAGAAACCAACCAACATAAAGTTGAGCGATAAATGTATATTAACTTAAAGTTAGACGAAACCTACGTCTTTAATGATGTCTTTCTTGTTCCATTAAGTGTGTCTTTTTATTTTTTATTTCTCTAAATACTAGACTGTACTTTCTGTTTGGGGATTAAATTTTATACCTCGCTTGTACTTAACGCTTATAATTAATATATTCTGAGGGTCCGTTTGGTAGGGTAGATGAGATAAGACGAAATAGATAAAGTAGGATGAGCTTTAAGATAAAAAAGTTACTGTATCAACAAGATAAGGATTTAATGTTATTGTTTGGTGCATAAGATAGAAATTAAGATAAAAATAAGTATTGTGTTTGTTATGTTAGATTATATTATGGATAAGATGTAAAATGACACTTTTGCCCTTAATATAAATATGAATATAAATTATAAATTATTTTAATAATTAATTATTAATTATAAATTCTGTTATATATAATATCTTATAAATTACATAAATTATCTTATATACACTATCTTATAAATTACATAAATTAATTATCTCAATTATTAAGTATTAAGCTAAATTAATAGTTTATTAATTAATAACGAGGTTCATTAATGCTTGCTATAATTAATTATTAAGCAAAATTGATGAATTACATTTGTTAGATAATTTTGTTGATTCATTAATTTGTTAATGAATTATTAATTAATAATTAATTAGTGATTAATACTAAAACAAAAATGAAGGATACAAATTTTGATACACAATTTATTCCAATATTAATCGGCGACTTATTAATAAACCAAAAATTGATTACACCAAATTAATTGTAATTAAACCAAACATGAATTAATTTGTAATTAATTCATCCTCAACCAAAAAACGAAGAACAGGCTGAACAGCCCAGAATTCGACGTCACCAGTGCGTCTGTCACAGCCGCCGGCGCTGCAATCTGCCGGAACAGCCACCGCGTCCCAAGCCGGAACCAAACCCAGAAAAAACCTTCGGGCGCGACCCAAAACAAAGATCAAAAACACGAAATCAAACACAAATCAAGAACGAAATCAAACAAAATCGAAGAACCCAAACCGAAGAACAAATTCAGCCTAAAAAAATGGAAATCGAAATTGAAATCGAATAACCCAAATCGAAGAACAGATTCAGCCCTTGAAATCAACCATGAAATTGAACTTGAAATCGAAGAACAGATCCAGCCCCCAAATCGAATCCAAATCGAGACCAAAATCTGGTCTTTGTGGCTCAGATCTACCGAATCATCACAGCCACAAGATGAAACACAAACGAGAACCCAAACCGAAGAACAGATTCAGCCCAAAAATCGAAATCGAAATCAAAATCGAAGAACAGATTCACACCCAAAAAAGGCACGAAATCGAACCTAAATCGAGAGAGATATGATCTTTGTGGCTCAGAACCACCGAACCATCACAGCCACAAGGTCGAAAACCATGTTGGCGGCGGAGTCTCAACAATCGAACAACCGGCGGCCATGGTGCGACGACAACCGCTACCATCGCACACAACTACCGCCGAGTCTCCACCGCATAGAGGGAGAGAGAGAGAATGCTGCAGGGGTAGAGGGAGAGGGCGACGGAGAGAGAGAGGGCAACGTAGAGAGAGAGAGAGTGTGTGCGACAGAGAGAGAGAGTCCAAGGGCATGAATGCCCAATCTGACCTAAACAGTACGTATCGCACCCAAATTGTTGCGATTCAATATCATGGGCGTGAGACAGAAACGGCGTCGTTTTAGTCGTTTATGGAGCGGGACGAGATAAATAATCTTGGCCCGGCGGGCCGAAGTAAAAATATATCTTGCCTACCAAACAGATATCTTACACTGCTGGGCCCAGATAATTTATCTTATCTGGGCCTTATCTATGTAAGCAAACAGCACCCTAAAAGTTTATTACATCAATCGTGAATAAAAATATAGTTGGTGAGGTAAGTGGGATACGGAATAGTGATGTCATTATTGGGAGAGAAAAACAAAATATTACTTTTTTTATGGCGTTAGCCAAGAGTTGGTATGGTCTGATTAGCTACCACAATATAATTTAAAATTTATTCCATAAAATATATTGGCTAAGACAGAGAGAGAATATTAGGGCCGCAGTAACGCCGCATGTGTACGCCCGAGCTGGAGGGTACTCATGTCGGGAGTGCGCATTGGAGGGGGAGGAGCCGGCGGGCTAAACACGCTTGTGTGACTATTTGCCCAGCGTGTCTGTCACGTACGCATGCGATCGACTCAGCCCACGCGGTCAATCACATGGTGCATGCTGCACAAGCGCTAGCCGCGCGATTCGACAAAAAAAAATAGCCGTTTTAATTATTAATTTAGTTTTAATTAAAATTTGAATTTTTTTTTCTTTAACGTTGAAATCAACAACTGTTTTTAATTTTTTTATTCGTATCACCTCCTACAAAAACATCACATTTATTCACACCTACTTCTTCAATTTCTTTTATTTTTTTTTCCAATTTGTCACATCATTTATTCTAATTTCTTACGAATTCTTACATATCCGTTATGTCGACCACTTCTCCTTATCGCATTTGAATTTAATTAGGATATATAATAAATATATTTAATTGGAAATTATATGAAATAAGAAAGAATTAAAAATAAGAGATGAGATTCATGAATAGTGATGAGGAAACACATTAAGAGCGTGTGGTTTGTGGATGCACTTACAACATCTTCAAACAACTCCTATAAAACAATTGTCACTCTGGTGGCGGGAGTTTATGTGTGTATGACAGAGAGAATCAGTTAACGGCTGAAGTTTGCCTATAGCGTACACGCCCAAATAGGTTGATAAAAACATTCTAACAGTGTTGACAATTAAAGAATTACTCAGGCCAGTTAGGGCATCAACAACACGGCTCGTGTGGCCCGTCTCTCTAGGATAGGACGCACGTGGGATGCGTTGCAGGAGGACCAAGAGACGGGTGGCTCGCGACGGAGGGAAAAGGTACGGGACAGCCTGCCAAACGCCTCTTTCTCCCATGGCCAATGAGAAGGGCGTGTCGCGCCCACTCGCTGTGCGTGCAAGTGGGCGTCTACTCATCCGAATTTTAATTTTTATTTTAAATTTGAAAAAATAAAAAATTTAAAAAATCCCTATTGTTACCCAATGGCTACCCCTTTTTTTTAATCAACTCAACCCCTTCTATCCCCCTTATAAATAATTCACTCATCCACTTTATTTTTCACACAATTTCTTCTTCATATATCTACTACCAAAACCAATGGCGAGATTGGTTCCTTCCTGAGGGCTACGGTACAAACACTCTGAGTTCTGCCCAGTCGTCCACGCTGCAAGGGGCATTACCCCCCCACGAGCTCTTTACCCAGGCGTTGGACGATATCCAAATCTCCGACAAGTCATTCTCTCGCGATGTTCAAGCGATATACACCGCATAAGAAATTAAACGGATCTTTGAGGTGTATGTCAACACAAGCGAAGATCCGGTCATCAGAAACAACCAAAAAGCCAAGGCTTTTGGGGAGAGAATTGTCGATGCAAACAATGCACGCCTCCGAGAAGGCGCCCCGATGCGCACGTACAAGAAGATTCGACAGATTCAGCCCGAAAATCTCTATGTTTTGCGTCATCTACAACAGCTTGGCGAAAAAATGACAAAGCGGCACAATTGAGGCGATATCCTGAAACCCGTCATGAAAGTCTACCCAAACAACAACAACAAGCCGTTCAAGTACGTCGTCACTTGGGAGAGGGTCCAGAACGTCAAAAAGTGGGCAGGTGGAATAGATTCAGGATCGAAGCGCACGAAGCATAACTCTAGCAGCCACTGCACAACAAGCGGCAGTGAAGGGGTCCGCGAGGGGGAGTGAGGATGAGGAGCTTCCAGTCGAGTCAGGCACGTTCAGTCGGAACGAATACGGCAAAAAGAAATGGGAGATGGCCGACCTCAAGCAGTGCGGCTCCACCACCACCATTAGGATTTTAATTATGTAATCTTAGGATATTAATTATGCAATTTTTTGTTTTTAATTATTTAATTTTTATTTTAATAAAATTTGCATTTTTATTTATATCAACAATTTAATTTAATTATAATATATAAGAAATGTAAAAAATTAGAAACTATTAAAAAATTAAAAAATTGGATCCATGAATAGTCCGAGAAAATGGATGGTGAAGGAATATAGATGTAGGTGTTATTTCTAAATGAAGGGATGGGGTAAAAAATGGTATAGGGCCTATATATAGTTGATGAATAATTTAAAGAAAGGGACAGTCAAGAAACATTGCTATGGATGGCCTTGAAACCTTTGAGTTACTAATACTACAAAAAAAAAACCTTCAGTCACTAATATAAATACAAAATGATAATCACATTTCTATTCTTCTAATATTTCAGTTATTGGTGTTGCCTTGTAATGTTTATTTATCAAATATAAAATAAAGTTATTTATTTGTTGAATAACAAAGTTTACAACATAATATTAAAATTGAATATGATAAAAGTTTGTTATATTCTCATTTATCCCGCATATATATACCGAATGTAATATAATAATTAATAATATTTCAATAAAAATTATATTTTGTATGTGTTTTTTTTAATGATGAAAGAACATGTGACCACTATTTGACATGCATATTAGATAAATGTTAAATATGTGTTATAATTACCAAACTAAACATGAGGAAATAAGTCACAATTGGAAGTTCAGTGATTAAAGGTGCCTGTCTACCCAGTCTGAGTTCATCTTGTTTTCTCTAACAATCAAGCTAGGTTGGGCCGAAATCTATCTGACCGAAACTGATGAAGCTCAACCAAGCCTAAAATAGAAATGTAGTGCAAAATTTTCAAAATGAGCTCATTGAGCTTTTTGATCATTTTGGATGGGTCCAACCCAACCCAAAATTTCATTGAGTTTGATCTATGTGTCAAGTCAAACCAAAATCAGGCTGGTTCATCAAGGGGAGCCTGATTTGTTTTGTTCACTCTAAATATGATATGTCAACCTATAAGGCATGTGATTTGAACTTGGAATCAAGAGAATACCCATTCTTTTTTATAGAACATAGAAAATGTTCAAGCCCAAAAAAATGGAGAAGCAAAAAGTCTAACTGCTTCAACAAATAAATAAAAAAAACAACAGCAACCAAGTCAACTATGGTATGGGCAGAAGAAAACAAGACCAAAGACAAAATTAATAAGACATAAACTAAGCAAGCATCAACCAGCCAAAACAAGGCTTCACACAAAACGAAACGGAAGCCAAACCAGGAAACTAGAAAAGCAGAAGAACAACCAACAACTAACCTGAAGATGACCCCACTAGTCCAACAGAGTGAACTAGACAACAAACAGCAAACCACAACAGTATAAGGAACATACAAGTAGAAAGAAAATTAAATTGGTCAACCTCTTCGCGAGCTCCTTGAGATCCAGGCCTTGATGTCCAAATTGTCGATCAACAATCCCGACAAGTAGGGAAAGTCCAAGCACCATTTTTTTACCCAACACCCAAGCCGCCATAGAAGTCTTTCCTTTTCGAATTTACAATTTGGCTTGAAACCTTGGAATTCCACCTTAATACGGATGTCTCATGTTGTCCACAAAATGAAATTGAACATGTATTTACATAAAAGCTTATCAAATCTTCTAAGTGGAGCGCCAAGCCTGGAGTTCAAGTATGCATTAGGATTTTCGGGAAGGCGTATGGAAATATTCCAACAGCCGCAGTAGTAGTACAAAAAGCTGCTAGTGTTCTTGCAGTCGAAGAAGAGATGCTCAATTGTCTCCAATTTTTCCTTGCACAAAACATATTGTTCATCTTGTACTCTGACTGCTCCGAGTCCGAAAAGCATATCTTTAGTATTGAGTCTTCCATGAAGTAAGACCCATACTTATAGTTGTGCTCTCGGCGGGACAATGTTTCTCCAGGCCAGTTCTGCTCCCCCACCTGTCGCATTGCATTTCTCCATTGGATTGGTAACCTACAAAGCAAAGTTATAAACTGAGAATATAGAAGCCTTATCACCTGACCATTCTCTCACACCACTCATGTTTTTTTTCTTTTCAAAATTGTATGATTCACGGCAACGAGGAGGTCCCCAAGTAATTCTTCTTCTCAAGCAAAAAGATTCATCTTTCACTGAAAGGCCCATTTCCACTCCCCGTTTTCCCAATTCCCCAATAAAATCTTTTTTCTGGTTTGACAACACGAGCAACCTAGGGAAAAGGGTTTTATGGTCCTCCTTGTATGTCCACAAATCGAGGTAGAATTTCGTTCGAGTACCATTACCACCCTAATCTGGATACCTTTATTAGCCACTCCTTGAATTTCCTTATTGAAGCTGCTAAAATCAGTAATCTGACCCCAACGGGTTGTACGGTTCTTACCACTCATTCCTTGGAAGTCGCGAAGGTGGACGAAGTCATAGTGGGACTCGATAATTTCCTTCCAAAGTGGTCTTTGATCATCTGCGAATCTCCGCCACCACTTGAACAGAATGGAAACATTCCTGATAAGGAGGTCTCCCACCCCTAAGCCTCCTTGATTTCAAGGTTTTTGAATGATGTCTCGGGCAATCATGTTTTCCCATTTTTCTCCAGCTACCTTGCCCAAAAAAACTATCTCTGCAGGTAGATCATTCACTTGGCCACCTTCTTGGAAATACGGAAGAGATTGAGGTGGTATGTTGGTAAATTATTGAGAACCAATTTAATGAGCACCAACATGTATGCTTTTAATAAGCTCCTTGCTTTTCATATGGTCAATCTCTTTTCCACTTTATCAATGACTGGTTTTCACATTTGAGTTTCTTTGGGGTTAGCACTAAGAGGAATGCTAAGATAATTAATGGGCAACTTGGAGACTCCATAGCCTAACAATCTCCGGATATCATCAACGCACTCCTCATTGCAATTCGACGGGATAATGGCCGATTTTCCATATAAGTCTCGACAGTAAAGCAAAGCATTGAAAGAGTTTCGAATAGATTTCAAGGATAGTACCATCTACAGGAAAGAAGATTATTGTATCGTTTGCAAATAGAAGATGAGTAATCGAAATCTGGTCCTTTCCCACTTTGACTCATTCAATAATGTTGAGCTCTCTACCTCTAAGGACAAGCTTGTTGAAAGTTTCAGCGACCAACAAGAAAAGAAAATGTGACAGGGAATCACTTTGTCTCAATCCCCTCTGTAATTGGAATGAAGAAGTCGGTGATCCATTAACAATATAAGACATCGAAGCCGTTCTCACACATCTAATGATCCATTGAATCCATTTGGTGCCAAAGCTCATGCCTATCATCATCTCTTCTAAGAAATCCCACCAAACAATATCATATAGGCCTCCTCAATACTCACTTTAGTGTTGGGCCATTTTCAAATTGACAGAGATCTAGTACTATTGTATATATTGTATAAATTAGAAAGATGAAACGGCGGACAGTATGATTTCAATTAGACAAGAACTCAAATAACAAATTTAAAGCTCACGTTATATGATATGGTTGCTAACAACTTGGTTTGCATGACAAGTCACAGTCGAGAACACTAATCAATTAAAGTGGCATATAATATAACAATTATGCTAGATTGAATTTGAGGTCATATGAACTTGACAATGACACCGACATTTTTTTACATTATTGTACTTTCATTAAATTTAAATTTCTCAACTTAGTTTATGGAGATATATCATACTTACCCAACACAGCATGAAATAGAAATAATATATGCACATACGCTGATAGATAAATAAATTATCGTATTTGTATGGATATTGTAGGTCTGGAGAATCAAATACCTTGATATTATATAAGTATAATGGATAAAATTAATCGTAGCAAGAGACGGAGGATATTTTTGAGTAATTACCCATGCCAAACAGCTATTGCCAAGTCCACTATCTTTAAGGGTCCCAAAATAAATAATACTATTATTTATTAAGAAACCAAAAATGACATATTAATTAATATAAAGTGGTGGACTTATATACGGACGGATATACTATACGGCAGATTGAACATTGTCACTTTTATAATGAAGATTGTCCTTTGATACTTTATTTAGTTTGAGAATAAAATACTAGTATAATTTTTCTTCATAATAGTCAAGTATCATCTGTGTACATGCCTTAGACATTTATCTTCAAGTTGAATGAGATCGGTGAGGGAAGCATTTTCACCAAACTTTGTCTTTGTTCGATTACTTTATTTTTTCATTGTATAAGGATCTCTTCTCGTTTTTTTTTTTTTTTTTTTCACTTGGGAGTTGGGACCCAAAAAAATTAGGAGAGATGATATGCATGAGTAGAGCCCAACTCTCACCTCCAAAAAAGAAAAGAATAATTTAATATTGGGAAAGGTTCCTTAATCTGTGTAATTTGTGAAACCCTAGGCCTAAGGGTATTTTTGTCGCATTGGAAAAGCTGAATATTCTCTGGTCTACACTTGCTCATAACTGATTTTACTCTTCATTATAATATGTCAAACTTATATTCTTTAGTATTTTTTCTAGCTTTGATTAATGAGGAATTTTCATTCCCTTTTCCCAATTCCAATTTATTATTAGAGGTATTTTCGCTCGCCTCGAGGACCAGCAGCAAGCCAGTGAAGGAAGAAAATATGCTTTTGACCCCTTTAAACTTTTATAAATTACAAAAGGAGCCCTCTGTGAATCTAATATTATCAAGATTGTACCCTGCACTTCTTGACTCATTAGTCATTTCAAATGAGACATGTAGCTAGGATTTGTCCAGTACCGACCCACCTAATCTTCATTTCTCCATATTTGGAATGCGATAACACTTGAGAATATCACAATAATCTCATGCATCAAGTATACACAAGTGAACTTCAAAATCATTAGCTATGCATTAAGAAAAAGGATTGAAATGGGCCCAGCCTTATTGGACAAGAGCCCCAATAGATAATAATTGATTGACTTTAAGAGAAATTAATGTCCACTGGTCAAACTAGAAAATTCGATCTGAGTAGAAGAATGTCAATCCCAAATTTGAGCGCTTCCACTATTTCTTTTGCAATTTTCTTAATCTAATTATTTAAATCTCATCCAAGTACTAATTAATTATAACAAATGATCGTCTTTCAGATTTTTTTCTCTCTCTTTTTTCAAACGATATTCAGATAGACTATCTCTTCCAAATTTTAGAATTAACTAATTGTGCAAATTTATACGAGAGTATGAAACTTGTTTCCTCTTTACGATTCATCTTATAATTTACGTGACATAATATTTTAAATGGAAAAGTTTGTTTTTGTTGGCACTTAATATTCCCTCATGGAAATTTGAAAGTCTTGACATAACCTACCAAGTTTTGAACATAGAAAACTAAAGTAGGTAAAAAGAGAATGTGTGTGAATTAGGTGCTCGACAGTGGGTCCATGAATAATTATGGGTTTATTGTTGTGTTATCTCTTTTCTTTACAAGTAAAATGAGAGATTAGAGTACAAATTTCAATATGTCTTTCTCTAATTCAAAAAAATAATGCAGTTTATTTAGAGATCTCCTTAGTTAATATTACCAAATAGTCACTTTCCGACAAGCTCTCTTTCGAATTAAAGGTTAGCGAATTAACCTCACTTTTTAGTTGTCAATTATCATAATATGTTAATAGCAATTTCGCCGACATAAATAAGGAAGTAGATCACTGCAGTTTTGGTGTTGCGGAAGAAGAGTGAAGTGTTGGCTTTGAAGCTCAAGAGGAACGGATTGGATGGTAAGAAATCACAAACGGGAAGCTTGCTTAAGGCCATGTAAAGCTTTGTTAACCATATGGGATAACCATGTTCAAAACTGAGATGCTGCTTCATGTAGCTAACTCACCATTTAAAAATGCATTATTAACATCCAAGTGTGTGACAGTCCGATTGAATGTCACAACGATGCTCAATATTAGCCTGATGGTGTTAGGTTTGTGAGAGAGAGACACGTCTCTTGTTTTTTCTTTTTGCTTTTTTTTTTCCTATTAATTTTGTTTTTGTTTTTGTTCTTTAATTTTATTTTTTTCATGTCATTCCATTTATGTCACATAATTTCCATATAAGAAGTAATTAGGACACCTAAATTATCGAACAAGCCACGTCAGAATCGAATTCGCCAGAATCATCAAGCGTGGGAAATTCCAAACAACAACAAAATTTATGATTTTTACGATCAAATTTTAAGTTCATTTAAAAATCCAAATATAAACAAACAACCACACTTAATTTTTGGATTCATATACGCCGATAACTAGAATAAAAAGTGGCGTTAATTTCGAAAATATCATAAATAATATAAAATCCGTCAAAAGCCGTCTACTTGAAGTTTGGGAATTTGATATGCTCATTCTCACAATCACTAGAATGATTGTTTCTATGATTGGTGAGAGAAACAATATATGCTCAATTGAAGCCCAAGGGACTACTCTATATTTGTTGACGTTTCTTAAAACAGAATTATTACATGATTAAATTTTGATTTACTGTTTTGAAAGAAAAGATTTCAACATTAGAATTCATGTTGTGAATTTGATTAGAAAAAAGTTACGCAGATCGAAAATTTTCATAATTCTCTATTAGGTTGCTAAATTTCATCGAAAAATACCAATGAAGTAGATATAATTTCATAGAAGCTCAGATAGTATACAACATAATCGACCGGTTATATAAATTAATCAATATATTTAAATATGATCCTTCATATTAAATTAAGTAATAGTATGAGTTGGTCGGATGTTCAATCCAACTTGATGATTACAGATTTATTTTAGATGTTTTTTGATAGTTGTATTAATTTTGAGTGTACATATATAATCTGTAGGTTAACAAAATTAAATAAGAAAGAAAAAACAGAATCTCGTGCAATTTAGAGTACATATTTTTTTGGATAAATAAATTGAGAGGTGCTTTACCAAACAAATCCTTGACCTTCTAACTCGCTAGATAAAGGGAAAAGGGCTTACAAACCAATTTCTTGAGGCCCATTTATGAAAACAGTGAAGAAATACAATCCAAATGATTGGGAATTTTGGGTAAAATAAAAACAGAAAGCCAGACAAAAGAGTTGGTAATGAGGATTAGCAACTTCAAGCAGCAGCACTGATGCATTCAATAGCCTGTTTGCAGATTCCAGTCATGGTTGCCTCGGGTCCATAAACCTGCATTCCAAACAAATCAATCAGTATGGTTTTTTGCCTCGAAATTTTTTGCAGGTTTCAACCACATTATATCGACAATGGGTTCTATATATATATATACAGACCTCAATAGGAATGCCGATTTCTTCAGCAAGGATCCTCATTTTCTCGAGTCCCTTCTGGTAATTAGGCCCTCCTCTTCGGACATATAAACTCATTCTTGCAGCCTTGAGTTTTGCTTCCTAGTACGACATCAACCATGTTAGGAGTCGAGCTTTAGATGAGGAAGTTATATATATTAGTCCGTATCAGTTTTTAGCATGTACCTTTTCTCTTAGAGCACGGATGATGCCACTGAATGTGGCAGCAACATCGGTGAAGTTGGCTATTCCACCACCTATCACGAGGGCTCTCTTTCTGCCATCAGGTTCTGCAGTTGCACACTGTAAACAACTAATTAGCATGTTTAAAAAAGAAATGATTTAGTGTTTCTACTCAATGCAAGAATTTGATTCTTACATCAATCACAACTCTGGCATACTGCAAGACTTCCTCCTCGTTGGGAGCGCCGCTGTATTCCGCATAGTTCCCAAGCTCAGAAGCAAAACCAAGATCTCCAACCTATTACCGGGTTTGAAAGACTGTGTGTGAGGCTTGGATATTCACCAATTGGACAAGAAAATGGAGAATGACTTATGGCAACTCAAGTGAAGTAAAAGATGAGGAACATACGGTATCAGCATAGATGACACTTGCACCTCCTCCAGCAACCATGGTCCAGATTCGCCCTTTAGGGTTCAAGACGGTGAACTTCAAAGATGCACTTGTCTGCAAATAATGATATACATAGACTTTAAATAGTATTTAGAAAGGGGGTACGGGTTTTGTGAGTAAATTATGCAACGGATCAATATGCTTCCAGATTTGAGCTTAAAATGGTCTGAATACTGATTGGGAGTCGAATATCGATTCTATGTATCAATGAGTACCTTCTCATCAAGTCCGTGAATAAAGCTCTCTGTTGGACTCATAACTCTTCCAAATGGCATCGGGAATTCTATATTTCCCCATCTGCAAGATCAAGGTTGTATAAGTGACAATATGTAGTAATCCGTGATCTTTTATACATATTATAGAATCACCATGCACACAAAAAGTTAATATGTTTTCCAACTGCCTGAAAGTTAATCTTAAAAAGAGTAACAGAAAAATAAAACCATATTACTTTTTGAAGTTCTTGAAAGCAGCGGTGTCATCAAGCTCGCCTCTCATATCCAAAGGATAAGGCTTTCCGTTAACCAAGGTGAAAGGGTTCATCTCAAGGAAAGTGAAGTCCAAATCTAAATAAAAAGAAACAGGTTATTTCCAAAAATCTAAAGAAGATTGACAACCTTAACCTTAAGAAGGCAGACTTTCTTTTCGAGATGTACACCTACCTAAAAATAGAGCATATATGAATGTGATGAACTCCTCAATTACAGGTTTCACCTGCACCCCATAAAATTATGTATAAGCAATGGCAATACATGGCAGTATAAATTCAATGCATGCAGTAAATAAGTGATACAATGACGAAAATTTTAAGAGTAAAGATTGATTAATGACAAATTTACCTCTAAGGGAAGCGTTGCCACAAGTGGAGCACATAGGTCTAATGTAAAGGATACACCTGTTGGAACAAATATAGTTTTGACCTTGTCCCAGTTCTCTTCAATATCAATTCCTCCACATTCTGAAAAGCTAATGCTACAACCAAGCCTATCAGAGACAATGTTTAGGTAGAATTCCTCATTATGCGGAATAAATGGTTCAACGATGAATGTAGTAATGGGTCCTTTGCAGCCTCCCATCTCTACCTGTTCACACAAGATATGTGTCAGGCAGAGTACTAAGCTAAGTTAAAATCACTTCTTTTATATGTAGGTACCTAATATGTGATACTGTGCCAGTATAACGATTGAATTAGCACAGGATATACTAAAAATTAACATGTACCTCTTTGCCAAGTCGCTCTTTCACAAAAGCAGCAACTCCGGCCAAATCTAGGTTCAAAGCGACAAGACCACTTTTACCACGTTTCCCAAACAGCATATCTGGTTTGACAACTAATCTTGTAGATGAAAGCCATGGTTCCTTGTCCACTAGTTGATTAAAGTCAGTAGACTCGGTCACCTAAAAGATCACGAGCAAATTTTTGGTTTACTGAAGCCTGAAGGGGCTTGAAACTTGGTTCCTAATCAAGATGATGCAAGCTAACAGATTGAATTAAAAATGTAAACTCTGCCACTTACAAGCCAAGTAGCATTGCATGTGGCATCAATTTTCAACTGTTAATAACAATACAAAGTAAAATAAATGTGCAAAGTGGTTTGATGCAGATTTTCCAACAATTCGTATTGTCTTTCGAGAATGAGTCTATTCTTTCTGAACAATTCTTCCACATTTTCAGTAAATCTTCAAGAAACTAAACGATTAATTTGCTCTCACAGAGAAAATACAGTAGTCCTAATTCTTTACCTAACTTTGAGTGATTTAATCTATATTGTCGCTGAAAACGTCAAATGAATTTTCAATCAATACGGCGCATGAGTTAGGTACAATTCTATTTGATTAGCTCAGATGAGAAACCTATCCAAAATACATCTACTTTGAGTAACAAGGCAAAAGAGAATTCGGTGAACTGCACCGCCATTCGTAACATAATATTATTATGGTCCTTATAACGCATTAAATCCACCAATCTTCTATCTTTTAGTTTTACCACAGATTCTTCCCCAACAACATGCAGAATGTAAATTTCTAAGCAAATAATACAAAAAAAATAAAATAAAAATGAAACTATAGATCTCAAGGAAATGAAGAGAACCAACCAGTCTAACTAACTATAACAAATATCGAACTCACCTGTGCAGATTTGATTTCCAAATCGGATCCAGAAATCCTCTTGAAATGCTCCTTCAACAGTCTCTTGGAATCATACTCTCTGATCTTCTTCCTCGCCATTTTCCTTTTAACCTGATTTTCAGACCATATAATGAAAATAAAATTACTAATAACGATGAGCCGAGATCCCAATCCCCAGATCAGAACCAATAATAAATCCGAGGTTCATACTCCAAATCAACGATTCAAAACTTAACATTAAGTACATCTCATATAACTAAGAGTAGAAGATTGAAAGAAAGCAGAGATATTTACTGTTTGAACGAATGCGAAGAGAAGAGGAGATTGCAAGAATTTTGTGGTGCGCACACACGGACAGACTAGTACGACTCAACACTGAAAGCTTGAAGTCTTGTAATCCAGCTACCTGTATTTATAGTTAGGGGGGTGCAATGAACATGACATAAACAAAAATTAATACCCATGTCCTTTGTTATTTTTGGTTGGTTATGTATTTATATGCCGAAATTGACATATAGCCACCTACCCAGGTGGGCCAAAACGTATAAATTGTAACGCTCCAGAAAATGGAAATTTAGTTTGGTAATGCTAATGCTATATATTTCGTTTTTTTATTTTTATTTTTTAATTTCTTTCTTTTATCTGTAGGTCGACATCACCTATTTATAATAATAATACGAAATATTATCGTACAAATGTGATTGATATCTATATTTAAGGATATGTACCACATAAATATATGATTTTTCAAGAATATAGAACATGATATAGCGGTTGCATCCTGCATCAGCATGTCATGTCCATAAATTAAATGTGTTTGAGATGATCGATTTTGAGGTTATGATCCAACAAGTCCAAGTCCGCTGTGATGGTGGAATACCGGAAATGGAGTGTGGTATGTTGGAAAAATGTCCTAGTCAACATTGTACTGCTGGCTGTATTCTAATACTCTTACTTCATTTTCCACTTCAAAAGTTCAGATATTGAAGATGCACACATTCACATACGAATTTACAGTTATTGTAATAAAAAGAGATACTCATACGCTATAATGGGAAATGGAATTCATTATATGTATAATAGTTTTATTATTATATTAAATATTACTTAAATAATGAATTTAATAGTGCATGGATATAGAAAATATTGCGACAAAGAATATGTGACGAAAATTTAATAATATATAGTTATACACATGTGAGTCTCTATGTGTGATGATCGACTTGGCTGTAAATTAAACACAAGAAGATTAATTACGTTAGTAATTAATTACTAATAGTTATTAAATGTACCCACTGCCACTAGCTGTTAAGGTGGCACTTAAAAACGTTAAAAGTCAATAATTTCAGCCTCCCTAAATTGACCTGTCAAAGTCCATTAACAAATCGTTGCCCTAATCCAACAAATGAGGCTATATTTATTTCAATTAATTAGGATTACATTTTTGACTTTATATAACTCAAACCAATACTATATATAATAGAATTTATTTTACTTTTAGCTTTGGAAAAATAAAGGGCTTTATTATATAATAATATTCATGAAACGTGTTTTGAATGATTACTATAATGAATTGAATATATGCGAAATAGACATAAGCGTAGAATGTTAATCAATATTACAAGTGCGAGCTCTTATTTTGACTTAACAATGTCTTTCATTAAAAAGAAAATAAAAGCATTTAATCAGCCAAAAATAATGATAAGTGTTCAATAACACTTTCGTTAGATAATCGAGAAATTGAGGATTAATTTGGATAAAACATGTTTGTTTAAAACATACACGTAAGTATAAACATGTTTGTTTACTTTGAGGATTAATATGGATATATAAAAATGATTAATTTATCACATCCTCCGAATTAATGGTGAGAAACTTTGAATCATTTTGACGTCGAAATCAATTTCATTTTTTTGATAAGATACATATCAAATTATATTCTATGTGATTCAAGAAGTCATTTATTTGATACTTCAAATATGTAATTCTACATATTTTTATTAAGAATTACTTCAAATTTTGCCTATAAATTGAGGCAAAGTGAGGATGTGAAACTCACACCTCTCTATACTCTCACACTCATCTACCAAATTTCTTCTTATGGATCCAAAATCGTGAAAATTTCCTCCTTCGCCCAATGATTTAGCTGAATTTGTTAACTTATGTCGGAGTAAGGGTTGGGATCCAAGTGATTTCGGCAATTTTCTTCAGCATAATGTAGATCCCACATCATTTTCGGCGTCGATGAATACTCCAACAACTCCAGCCTTGTCAGCGATCAACGTGGCGGACTATGACGTCGATGATATGCATACCATCAACGAGTTGGTACTGTTCCCTCCTGTGACGGGCAAAGGAAAATGAAAGAAGGCAGCCCCATGCGCGTGAAGGATCCAAAAAATATGGGGCTGAAGAGACGAAAGTACTAGCCTGATGCTACGTTGATGTTTCAGAAGACCAGTGATCAGAAACGGCCAAAGGGTCCGCGTCTTGTGGGAGAAGATTACAGAAAAATACAACGCCTTGAAACCGATTTAGGCGTTGGAGCGCGACTACGACCACCTGCGCAAGCATTGGGGCCGGGTCCGGGCCGATTTATCCAAATTCGTCGGATACATCAACAACCTCCAGAAAATATGGCCGAGCTGCCATAGTTGGGACAACATTCGCGAACAAGCTCACACTACCTTCTACAACGAAGAACTTAAACAGTTTAAGTACGAAGATGTGTGGGCGATTGTGCGAAATCACCCCAAATTTTCCGGCGGCTCCGATTCCACATCTGGCCCGAAAAGAACCAAGTACACCGCCTCCGGCCAATACTCAACGAGTGAAGAGGCTGAGACATTCGATTTGAATGAATCGATGGATGAAAGCGGCCAAAAGAAAAGGGAAGGGGAAGGCGAAAGCGGATGACAATATTGCCCTAGACTCGTCATTGGATGAGATAACTGAAGTGATGTTGATCAAGGAGTACATGAAGTGTATAACCATAGACCTCTCGAACATGAACGAGATGCAGAGGCGACAGCATGCCGCCTTGGTCGCCATTATTGAAAAGAAATTAGGAATTTAAATTATGTCATTTTTAGTTTTTAGTTAATGTAATCGTATGAATTTAAATTATGTCATTTTTAATTTTTAATTAATATAATTCAGGAATTTAAATTAAGTAATTTTCAAATTTTAATTATCTAATTTTCGAATTTGTAGTCATTTAATTTGATTTTACAAACACCTAAATTCAGATAAATATATCAAATTGATTAATGATAAAAATTTATGAAATGATAAAAATTGGGTTGTGGCTGATTTGAGGCCGAATTGTTTGAGGCTGTGATAAAGGTATTGTGGCTGAAAAGTGAAATGCTGACGTGGCAGCTGAAAAATGAGTTGTGGCTGCATGTTTTGGGGCTAGGATAATGATGACCTTAAAAATCAGTTGGGCAGAGAATAATGGAGCCTGATCAAGACTGGGGTTTTATTTATAATGAATTTTTTTTTGGATTAGACTCGGCTGGTCTGAGCCCATCAAACTTTTGATCATTATGAATGGACATAGCCCAACCTAAAATTTTATCAGACCTAATATCTCTAGGTCCGACCTAACCCGGATCTGAGTTCGCCTGTCGGGCTGGACTCGTTTTGCCAACTCTAGTTACGACATTCTTATCCCAGCCCCAAAAAAACCATCTACAATTTAATTTTCAGCTATCATGTCAACATTTCATTTTTCAGCCACGACACCATTATCACAGCTCCAAACAATTCAGCTCCAAATCAGCCACAACTCTATTTTTATCATTTAATCATTTTTTATTATCTTCAATTTTATATATTTATTTTAGTTAAGTTATTTGTAAAATGAAGATAATAAATTCGAAAAGTACTTAATTGAAATTTGAAATTACTTAATTTAAAATTCTAAATTACATAAATTAAAAACTTAAAATGACATAATCGAAATTCCTAATATTACATAGATTAAAAGACCTAAAAAAATTTAATTTAGTCCTAATTTCTTTTCATGGAGGGCGTCCGACTTGGCATGCTGTCGAATCTGTACTTCGTTCATGTCCAAAGTGTTCTTGAAAACCATCTTCCGGTACTGCTTCAGCAACACCGCTTGAGTCATGTCATCCACTAACGAGTCTCGATTTCCACCGCCTTCTGGCGCATTCCCCTTCCCTTTTCTTTTCGCTGTTTTTTGTCCCATAGGACGGGCCGACGACTGTTGGCCAGTACTTCCATCAATTGAAGCATTCAAATCGAATGTATCGGCCTCTCCGCTTGTAGAGTATTGGCTGAATGCGGTGTGCTTAGTTCTTTTAGGGCCGGACGAGATGTCGGTGCCGTCGGAAAATTTAGGGTACTTTCACACAATTGTTCACACCTCCTCGTACTTGAACTGTTTCAGTTCCTCGTTGTAGAAGGTGGTGTGGGCTTGTTCGCGAATGTTTTCCCAACTATACCCGCTCGGTCATATTATCTGGAGGTTGTTGATGTAGCCGGCGAATTTGGCTACCTCGGCCTGAACTCGGCCCCAATGCTTGTGGAGGTTGTCGTAGTCGCGCTCCAACGCCCACGCCGGTCTGAGTGCGTTGTATTTTTCCACAATCTTCTCCCCGAAGACGGGGACCCTTTGTTCGTTTCCGATCACCGGATCTTCGGACACATCAATGTAGCATTCGGCTACCAACTTCGTCTCCTACATGCCATATTTCTTCGATCCGGCTTCCGCGCACTAGGGGCCGCCTTCTTCCCTTTGCCTTTACCCGTCACGGGAGGGGACGGGTCGAACTCGTCGATGTTATGCATCTCGTTGATGGAGTAGTCGCCGACGTTGATCGACGACAAGGCTGGGGTCCGGGCATCATTATTCGGCACCACATTCGGAGTACTCAACATGAAAGCCGATGGATCTCAAACCTTACTCCGACAATACTCAAAAAATTCGAGTGCCTTAGCTAATGGTGGAGGATTTTTTTCTCAAATTTGGATCCATAAAATACAATGAGAGAATGAAAATGAAGAAGAAAAGTTAGAAGAAAGTGAGAATGGATGTTGGTGAGAAGAGAACTGAAAGTCTGTGAGATTTTATAGAGGAAATTGAGTGCCTCCCGTGAAACTACATGCCAACCCGTGAAGCTCCCATCAAATCAGTGCAGACTTAAAAAAAACAAAAAAAAAAAAAAACAAATCCGGCGGATTTGCGAAGAGGGTTGGAGCGTCAGCCGCACGCGCGACTTAGGCGCGGCCGATTCCCCCATCCTCGCCCGAACCCTACCGCCGCTGTTTTTCCTCTGTTCGCGGCTGAGTTAATGGTGCTCTTATCATCAGAAAATTATTATTATTATTGCTTACTTAACAAATCAAATTTAAATAAGATAATCATCAACAATAAGTAGTATATAAAACATTTAAAATAGATGTTACTCTTTTCCACTCCCATTTAACCTATCATTATTCCTACCCATTTTTATAATGTGGTTGCCCATTGGAAATCTACGTTAATTGTAACAACTAAACTATTCGTTGAGATTGGCAAAATTCTTAATATAGGCAAATATATAAAAAAATTACAAAAATGAGGAAGCTTTTTTTTTTTTTTAATTCCGCAACTAGGAAAAATGCATGACGCATGAACGTCATGCGTCTTGAAACGACGTTGTTTTGGCAAAGTCGCATGCCCTTCATGCGTCTAGGTGGAGACACATGCCCCTTATGCGTCTCTATCGTGAGTTTTTACAATGCTGCACTCTTCTTTTCTTCATTTTCGTGTTTCGATTTCTTAAGTGGGTATTTGGAGATTGTGGGTGATTTTTGGCGATTGTTGACTAATCTTTGGCGATTGTTGTTGAACTTTATCAAAATGTATGTTATTCAATCTTTATTTTTATAGTAATGGTTTAATTTTGACATTTTATAGATGTTTTTGTATAGTTAGGGTTTATTAAATTTTTAGTGTGTATTTGTTGCAGGAATTATGTCATTGTTCGTAAACTTGTATTGGGGTGGTAAAATAATTCAAATTCTTGGTGTTGGTATTGCTTATGATCCACCATATGCAAGAGGATATATTATATTGAATGAGAGTGTTTCATATGATGTGTTGGTTTGTATGATTTGTGACAAGATTGGTATACAGATGAATCAATATACAATTGAAGTAATGTGGAGACATGCTGTAGTTCTGGGACATGCATTCACATATATATGCACGCCATTGGATGAAGGATGCATGCCATATATGTTCAAAGCGGTTGTACAGTCAGGTCAAATCGAACTGATTATTGATTATGCAATGGTTACGAAATTTTTTTTTAGCAAACACTAACTTATGTAGCTGAGACGTCTAGGAGGGAGGAGAATTTTATATATGATCATATGGTTAACACGGAGAAAGAGGATTTTGGTAAGGGGAATCAATTAGATATTGGGGGGATAAACTTGAGTTATAATTCTGGTGAAGATAACACATTTGTTCCAGAGAATGAAGATGATAACAATGACAACAGTACAGATTCGGGAGGCTAAAATCTGCATTCTCCTTGGTGGGCAGAAAATTCAGACAGATCAGAAGACTTGAATTCAGAATCAGGGGAAGAGTCTTCTGATGATGAAGTATTTGGTGTGTCGATACCCTGTGTTCCAACAGTACGTGGAGAAGATTATTTTCGATCTGTACCTAGTGAAGTTGGAGGTTATAATGTATCTAATTATGGTGGTGATGCAGACAATATATGGTATTGGGATGAGAGCAACCCAACACATATTGGTCTAGGAACCAAATTGATAGTAAGCTGCATCTGAAGAATGTTGTTACCTTGTGGCATTCAAAAGCTATGCGACAGTACAAGGTTGAAGAAAGCAAAAGTAAAAGATGGCATACAGTATGCAAATATCCATATGGGTTGCAAGGTCGTGCTAGTCAGACAGGGATGAAATGTAGTTGGGTGATAAAAGCGACACTGAGAAAGCACGACGGAAGATGGGAAATTAGAACTTGGGTTAATGGGCACACGTGTCTTGGTCATCGCAACTCAAGGGGACATGCCAACCTTTCGTCATCAGTGATTGCTTTATGTGTTAGACATCAAATAAAAAATGATGTTGATTATAAGCCGTCAACTATTAAGCAACATGTGGAAGACAAATACCACGTGCAATGTAGCTACAAAAAAGCATGGTATGCACAGAGAAAGGTTGTTGAGCTTGTATTTGGTGGATGGGAACAGTCTTTCCGAGAATTGCCCATTTACATGGCTGAATTGTAGAAACGAAATCCTGGTACAATTGTTGAGTGGTACCATGATGATGAAAGGTTGAGCCGTGGGGATAATAAGGTTTTTAGGTATGTATTTTGAGCATTTGGGCCAGCTTTACTTGCATTTCAGTCATGCAAACTAGTTTTAGTCGTTGATGGCACCCACTTCTATACTACTACTTAAAAGCAGGATTGTGAGCAATATAACAAATATGCCGCATTCTCGCTCAACTTAATGATTTTTTTGTGCTAGTCATAGCCTAAACTAAAACAACAAACTTTTGACCTTGCTTTCTGTCATTAGAATATTAATTAATATAAAAAAGCTTGAATGATACGCATGAATGATGGACAACCATACATTTATCTATACATCTATAAAAGCGGCTTTTATGATGAGGCCCCTTTATTGAAGACCGAGTCTTTGCAGAGGACATATAAAGGTTTTCCTTGACACTTTCCAGGCTTTCTTCATACGCCACTTTATGGTTTTCTTCTTATATCACTTTTAGCTGTGATATGAAAAAAATTGTATCAGAAATTTTAAAATGAAATTGGCATATGAGATACTCTATCACAACAAACCTCTATAAATACATGCTCAGTCAATTCAAAATCAAACACCGATTGAAAAACAAATCAATGAAAATTATACATACAATTGCGAAAATCAAATTGTAAAAAAAAAAGAAATATGAAAACAGAGGAATGGCGTCGGGCAAAACATAACAGCATTCGGCCGAACCATCACCAGTTGGGCAATGCTCAACACCAATCAGCCAAAATAAAAATCAATTTTTCAGGTTGCATGCCATCAGGGTTGCCACACAATGAACGACATGATAACCCATTAATCAGAATAACCAAACACAAATATGAAAATAGATAAATGGCATCGGGCAAAACAGAACAACATTTGGCCGAAGCAAAACCAGTTGGCCCAAATGAAACAAAAACTGAACAAGATCAACACCAATCGACCAAAATAAACGTCAATTTTACATACACAAAGACACATTTAGAGCTGAAAGAGACAAAGAGAAATAGAGATTTGTTATGCCAAGTCTGCAACTCGTGAGAGGATGACGAAGACACGTAGAGAGGGGATAAAGGGACTCAAAACAATTTCATCACAGTCCCGTATACCATTCTCGACATTTAGCCAAAATAAAACACGAATCGGCCGAATCAACACCAGTCGGCCAACATGACATCAATTTAAACACCAATCGGCCAAAATTATACATCATTTTGACACACAAGCACAAGAAATTAGGGTTGAAAGAGAGAGGGGAAGGCAAGTTAAATGCCGCATCTGTAACTCGTGAGAGGAAGCAACGACGCCCCGACATTGTCGAGAGGGGGGAAGAAATGA